>ATSW01016816.1:0-14835 GCA_000444245.1 Botryllus schlosseri | reverse complement strand
GTGTAGGTAGAGAGTAGCCGATGGATTAGTATACAATACTTCGACTCGCAATCGAGCAGATATTTACGGCGTTACCGGTACTTCTCATTGAGTAGCTACACTGACAATTTAAACATCTCTGCTAAAAAACCGGCCAGCGAGTTTGCAGCTATATTTGTGTGTGAGCGATTTTTAAACCAGCATGTGCCGCTCTATTGTCACTCGTCATTAAAGTAAGCCGTAAGGAACCGACAGATTGAAAGCAGCCGCCTTAGGTAGCCCTTTCCGACGCTGTAATCCGGCGTCTCCTCCGATTAACCGGCGTGGACCAAATCGCCATCTGTCGCCGTCGGAGTAATCTAATAAAGATCGTCGTAGATCCGTAGCGGTCTCGATCGCTGTGTAAATCTATCTGAACTGTGTTGTATATAAGGTAATTACGTAAGGCGTAATGATCCAGGTGGTTTTCAGTGGTTTCAATTTGCACGTGTTTGTGTTGGTGCGTGCGTTAAATTAATAGCCCCGGTCTGGCTTTGTAGTTGCATTTGCGTAGGACCGTTTTAGTTTGAGTCAGTTGTAGAAAGAACTCAAATAGCTAATGCTGACTCATGATATTGATGTGATGCTCAAATCTTCAATCATGATTAATTAATTTCTCATTATATAATTCTCATTACGCATGGAAATGTTTTTAGTAGGGACTAGTTCAAAAATGAATCTTCCAGAAAAATATCAATTGCTACGGTGGCGTCATAATATTAATGTCATGCTCCAAGTTCACTCCTCGTGATAACGCTAGTCATTGCTCGACCGGGGCCTACGATACTATCGTATCGTAGTCCCCGGCTCGACATTATGTGATCACGATCTGCTGTATGGTTCTCAAGCTTTTAAGCTTACGTAGCGGTAAAATTTCAAAACAGATTCTTCGTACCGATGAACCTTTAACAATCCATATTAACCCAATATATATCTACCCCAAATGCATGCAAGTTCAATGTGATGAGATCTTCGCTGCTGCCTTTTTGAGGTTATATTTTGAAGTTTCTATTGTGGTTTCTGTAAGGGGAAGTCCTGTTAAAAACCACGGACAAGATTTTGATTGTTCGGTTGCTTCCAAGCGATCTGCGACTTTGTTGGTTGCTAGCCAAATGCCGCTACATTGCGCTGTCAAATTCGAACAAATTTTGCTTAAAGTGTTCAATGAACATTGTTCAGTGTTCATCCTTCTCACACAACCGGTCTTGAGCGATCTGCAGGCTAAGCTGCTTAGTAACAGCTTTGGCGCACTACCTACAGCATTGCGACCTATGCCAACTCCAACTCTATACTACGGCGCGATGCGGAAAAATACATACCTAATTTCTAATCAACTTAAAATTTGATGACATTTCTTTGATAATTGGAAAAGCGTCCAACTTCATGTATTTTGGTATTGAGATTGTAAAATATTTGGCGGACCATCAGAAAAGTTGACCATGATGAAAGCCATTGCACTGACTAAATGACATCGTTTGTCGTACGCAGGCCCTCGCCGCGCATCTAGACAAATCCGACGAAGCCATCCGGCATTTCGAAAACGCCTTGAAGAACAACGTCAGCAATCTAAGCGCCCTAGCTGGTTTGATTTTCGTGTGCTCGCGCAACCAATCCACCCAAGAAAGAGCGGCTGCTTGCAAAAAGACCGTAAGATAAGCGTCAATGCCCGACCGATCCTTTTCTAACCATGAAGTGCGTTGTTTTAGGTCGCTGACCTGTTGGGAAGGTCTGACGTGAACGTGACTGAAGAGGAGCTGAGCTATCGCGTGGCTTGTTGCTTGGCCGACCAAGCGTACGCGTACGCTTACGATGTCGGCTTGTCGGCTTACGAAGACAGGATGCAGAGGTTCTTGTCGTCTATTGAGCATTACGACAGGGCTCTCACGATCGGGTCTAGGTGAGAGGAAAGACTTATATTTCTAAAAATTTCGGAGGATTCTTCTGTGATTCTCTATAATGTCAATGTCGAGTTTCAATTCGTTCGTGATACCGTATAAGGAAGCGGCGGTCAAAGTAGTTATCGTTGCTACTCACGTTGATATAGAATCGAGTTCGTAAATTTCTACTCGACTTCAAGTAGAATTAACGATTCCCAAGTACGTTAAAATGTAAGTGTTCGAGATCTAGTATACTTCTGAGTAGAAGTAGTCTTGCGAGTTCGCAAAACCTACTTGAGTTCTACGAAAAAGTAAGAAGTACTTCGTTACTGACCGCCTATGATATGTCGTCCAGAGAGGTCTGCATTTCTCCCCATAAAAGACGTGAAGTATTATATTTCCTCCATGGACTATAATAGTGGATTAATTGATAGGTAATGCGCCACCACCAATTTAGGAATGATGACTGTAAGCACTTTCGTCGAAATGAGTCGTAATCTTGTTGGAACGGTGACGTCATTGACGCACTAACAATGTCTAAATCCAAAATATGAGGCTGAGCTTGTCCGTACCCGGGTTATAGTAAGCACAATTTCACATTGGGCACTGCCCAAGGCATCATTGAAACAGTGAATTTCGGCGGCGTAAAAATACATCGCTACTGTCTAAATCGCTCTGTCGCGTGTCACCTGCACGGATTAATCTCTCCGCATGCATATCGAGACAAAGCCGTATTGATCTAGTAATTACATGTATTGGTGTCGATGCCTCTTCGAAACGTCAAGTTTCGGGACTGTAACGATCTTTTTGATCTAGACACCGTTACTTTTTTCATGTCACCTGATCGTTTGACACGGGTTTCTCTGTACATCGCTTTAAATGCGGATACGCGCGTGGTTACGAATACAGTATACACCTGTTGTGTCAATCCTGAATAATTTGTTTTGTTTTCGCCTAACAGCATGCATATATCTCAGACCGTATTTAAATTTTGATGTATCTCGGTGACGAGGGGGTTTAATATTTACGAATTGTCCGGAATAAAGCTGCGTGTATTGGGCCCGAATCCGAGGTTTGATCGTAACCTGATTTGATCTCGAATTACCGAATCTCGAACCAATTAACCCCGTGTTCATTCATCGTAATCATCGGTTCGACCAAGTACAGTATCTCAATCTAACATTCGCCTTGGCCTGATGCCCGATGTCACAGTGTTCGTCGTTGATCGTGTCTGTTGTCTTACTTTTTGTAAGGCACCCGAGAAACCTTGCATATTCTGTACTGCTCTCGAATTCCGCTCAAAAACGGGAAATGATTACAAAACCATGGGTAAAATCCTGACAAATCTACGCAACCCATATTCATGCGAGATCTCTGTGGTGCAGCGTTATCACGACGGACGAGAGGCGACGGTGGAACCTTTCGCTGGCTTCAATTATCGTCAGTCAAGACCGGATGATGCTGATGCAGGGCGAGGAGGAGAACAACAGGCTGCCGCGCTATAACAGAGCGATCCACGCCTTCAATGACTTGACAAATTCGGACTGTGTGTATCAAGAAGCTCTGGCGTCGGCCTACACTGGTGAGTCAAAGCTGACTGTCACTGGGTGTGGTGTCATTCTGATAATTTCATGTTCTTACTTCCATGAAATTGAATAAACATCTTTGAAACAAAAGTGAGAGATTTGCGGTTCACATTTTTCCGGATCTGAGACAAAGTCTGTCCGTTTGAGCACCGGTACATCTTGTTGGCGTTGATTTGTATTGAAATATGCTCTAATTACGCGAACAAAACGACCAAAAGATCTTGAATTCCCATTCGGATCCGGATAACTTGCCGGATTCCCGACTGCTCGCTTTTTTAAATCGAGAGCCTGGACGTTTCTACTTAGCGGGGAGGAAGAAATGATGATATATCATTAATACATTGTCTCTGGTCGGTATGTGATGACTAAGGTCAAAACACTTTGCATCAAGTGGCTCAATATGGCTGTCCGCCTTGGGCGTGCCCACAAGGCCAATTTTTAGTCTCGATCCTCCAGCGTATAGGCTGTTGACGCAATGGTAACGTGGCGTACACGAAACGGATTATTCATATTTGGTTAATGCTGTTGGTGTCATAGTTAGTGGGAAGGTCAAATTTGACATATGTAATCACATTCTATTCGTAGTATTTATTGTTAACAGGTATCCTTCTGGAGAGGCGCTCGTCCTTCGAGACCACGCCGATGTCGATCCACGACTGCGGCTTAACCGCCAGGCAATCGGTGGATTGCTACACGAAATCCATCGAAATTGCGGAGAAGAGCGCGGTGGTCCTC
Organism: Botryllus schlosseri; assembly: GCA_000444245.1. NCBI lineage: Eukaryota > Metazoa > Chordata > Ascidiacea > Stolidobranchia > Styelidae > Botryllus > Botryllus schlosseri. Next base: position 10,619 of record ATSW01016816.1, on the reverse strand, counting down.
AACAGACTTGCTAAGGTGCGAATATATTTTATAGGCCACAGTTTTTAACAAAGATGGAAATTGGGTGGGGCGCCGTCAAAGAGCGGGCGTGAACATTTAACAATTACTCGAGGAGTAACCACCGATGACGTCACAATGCACGTGTCGTTAACTTACGAGAGTCGAGGGCGCATTTCGCCCCTCGGGAAACGAAAACTGAACCGCTTGTCTGGTCGGCGTAATGCTACTTTTTCTAAGTAAGCCCTCGAGTAGTTGTTGCTTACATGCGCTACGTACTCAGTGGTTAGTGTTTTAAGGCTTCTTACACTTCTATTTGGCGTTTTCGAAGTGAAAAAGTGCTCACTTTTACGCATTCTTGCTTTTGCGAAGTTGAAAATAGTTTCGGGACTTGTGGTTTCGTTATTTTCACGAGTGAAATTGTCAAACAACATGGCGTAATGCCTGCCGCTTCACGGTAGCTAAATATATTTCCGACTACTTCCCTTCTACTACCAACTGTTAGCAAAATTAGGCCTGGAATATTTGTTTATTCGCTTTAAAATGGCTACATATATTTGTACTTGAGTAAAATTTAAGACTTTAGTTCTACTACTATCAACGATGATAACTTCTACGATATTTGGTTGCTGATGTCGACCGGTCATTGTTCAGATATTTCGATCGGCCGGTAAAATTGAGCTCGCGCTGGGCGCGGCCGATATGTCCGTCGCGTTGTCGCCTGAAACGTCCGAAAACGGCGACGCGTATCACACCAGGGCCCGGCTGAGGATGGAATTGTATATGCGGGTGAGTGGGCTTGTGTCCCTGCGACGCGTCTCGATATTGGTTGGAGAATATGTTGAAGATGAACTTTCCGCTTGTAACCCGATTTGGTCCGAAACAAGCACTACTCCTTTTCCGGACTAATTAATTAGTCTTTGCCGACTGGCGGTACTTACTGAAGTGGTTGTTAGACTACTTCCACAGATACCTGAAAAGTATTTTAGGGAAAACTACCTACTTGTTACGATTCGGATTATGAAAAGGAGACAGTAATTTGTGGATAAGGGATAACTATTATGAGTGGAATTGTCACAGGAACCTCGTGAAATAGCCCTTGTGTCACTATTCGTTTGATATCAGTCGCAAAGATGTATCTGGTAATATCCTAAGTATATTCACCACGGAAGAACTGCTGTAAATATATGCGATCCCTTGACCAAGACTGTTTTTGAGCCTACTCGCCGGAGTACTTTCCAGGCCTTTCATTGTAGTTAACCGAGGGTAAATGTAAGACGTTACTGCTACTCGAGTATCAAACTGCAACACTGACTGCTTAGACGACCTCTTCCCGTAATTTCGAGTGAATATATTTTTTTTAGCTGTACGACATTAGTAAGGCGTTAAGTGCACTCTGTGCGGATTTACGTCGTATTTTGCATGCGACATTTCTACAGGCTATTATGTATAAGCACAGCCTCGGACGTGATCAATTTCGGCGCATTTGGATTATGTTGGAACACTCATTTCGACGCTACAGCATCGCTATTACAATACGCGCGGCAACAGCGCAACACGCTCACCCTGCGTGGCATTTCGCGCCATTAGGCCCGTCGTATTAACACCGTCCCTTCACTACGAATATAATATTGAGACAGCGCCGCGGAATAAAGTATAGTTCGCCCTAATGAAGTAATCCTTACCCGTCTAGGACCTGACAAAGTGCAAGACCGGATACGGAAGCATTCCCAACAGAGAATTGTTGGAATTAGCCCGTGACGACCTGGAGAAGATTATAAAGGCTGGGGACAACGATATATCCGTATTTATCGACATCGGACAGGTAGTCACGCCTGGATAAAAACGTCTCTGCTTATGACGTACTAAAATCGTATCGCCTTGTCTCTGGTAACAATTTGCAGTCACTCTCTGCTTGGAAGATAAAGATCACAAATTGCTTGTTAATGAACGTAGTGTGTCTGTGGGCGAATATGATTTTGATTCCCTCCGATTATACCAACGCTTTCGTTTCCAGATCTGTTATTTTATGGGCGTGGACGCCTTCAAAGAGTCGTTTATCGTAGACGAGGAAGACGTGAACAGCGCCCTCATATATTTTTCGAAAGCCTTGCAGTGCGAGATGGGTAACATGATCCCACAGCTTCAACTTTTGAGGGGAAAGTGTCTGAAGATCAAGGTATAATGTGCAATTGTGCATTGCATGGTAAAATCGATGTGAATTTACTCTTCGCTACCACCTAGGGGCAGGTTCATTTGTCCGTTGCGTCTTGTCGAAGATCCGCTACAAATATCTAACCACGTAGTGTCTAGGTTTGTGTTACGTTGATATTGTTACACATCCAAAGCATATGGCGATGAGGAATCCATAAATCTGTACAATTTAGATACGTGGGTGGGAAATAGGTGAATTTCACCGATTTACACCATGGAGTAGGGTGAAAATCAGTTAACCAGCACATTCTTGTACAATATCGTGCTTTCTCACCCATTACGATGGATGTAATCGAGTCAACAATCCTTCTGTAGCCATATCACATGGGCTCAGCGGGTTCTGTTAACTTGAGGCACCGTTTTGCGCCTTTTTGGGTGGTACAGGAAAATGAATCTACTACACCTATGGCGAATGGGATATATCTCCATCTATGGTGTATTTAACTCACTTTAAACCTCCAGAATGGTTGTGATTGGACAAGATTTTGTACAAAAAGGGACGTTGAACTGATTCGCACCATACTATTTGGTGGAAATGGGCGAAATACGCGATTCGAATTCACAGTATAACTTGAAGTCTTCACATCAAAACCACCCGTTCATCCATCCTGTCGGTAAATGCCGCGCGTCTACTTCATGACCAGTATATAGTCCACGCGTTAAAACCTTGGCTTACCATCGGCGTATCCCGATTTGGGCACAATTTGGGCAATTCTTCTGTTGTACAGAAGGCACAATTTTCGACAACAATATTCCCTGCATTACTGCCATACAATTGTGAGCTAATCATTACTAACCTGCTTTGTGCATCAGGGCGAAGACAGGAACGCGTTGGAATGCTTCAAAAAAGCGATCGAGCTCGAAAAGGAAGGTTCTTCAAACGCGCAAGCTTTCCGATTGCTAATGGAAACGCTTTTGATATGGTAAGACTCGCCGATAGCGAATTTTCGCGAAGTTGTTCGCGTGGTGACGGAAACGCCGCAATCGTCGTCTCGTTGCGACTGATTGTGACACCGCTTTATAATTTGATTTCTTGAAATCACGGGTCGCGATTGAATGGATTTGAATTGCTTCGCTTCACCGATTCCTCTTGCCGGAAGTCGTCATACCCGGTAGCTATTACGTAATAGGACAACCCCGGATAGGCATGTTGTTTAATAATCATAATCGGCGGTTCTATAATTTTATTATGCTTAACACATGCATATGCACAATGCGATACACAAGGCATTGCCTCATTGCGGTTTAAAATTAGTTGAGCCATACTGCTCTCTTCGCCACTGTTGATCAGAAACGAATCGTTCAACGATATCCGTATTGGCTTTTGAAATGGCATTTCGATATTTATTTACTTGCGGTGGTCGATTGTATTTTTAGACCAGTCGCTTAAACATTTATATAAATGTAGGCCCCGGTAGGTCAAATTACTTCTCCCTCAAGTCGATTTACACGCCGTTTCGAATGCATCACCTAAATCAGGAAGATCAATAGCATCAATAGTTTCCCTTCAACGGCTTTCATTCTCACTTCTGTCCCCAGCTTCGTAATTGGTAGGCCTTGGGCTCATCCAAAGGCCTGGTCAGATCGAAGACCCGATCGTAAAACTGCATGTTATCCGCGGCTTCCCCGCTAGGCGCACAGCATACGGGAAAATCGTGTAGAGGACAATGGTTTTCTGCATATGGGCTTGTACATTGTAGGCTACGATAACCCTTGAAGCATCAAATAGAAAAGTCTAGGATGTAGCACTATAAAAAGTTGATAATAATGTAATTAATGTTATGGAAGAGTATGAGTACGGCATTCCTTTAGATGTAATTTGTGATAAGTTGGATTCACTACTAACCAAACCTAGAATTAATTTTACTTGACCCACCAATAATCATGTGGCATTGCGTAACCGTACCCTTATTGCAGGTTTTCAAGCGCCGGGGTGGAAAGGAAAGACTCCCTGGCGGGCGAGATAGACGGCTGGGTGCTCGCCGCCCAGGAAAAGTATAAGAGGGAGTCTCTGGCGTCTGAAATTAGAGCTCTTACCCATCTCTTCACTCACGAGTTGTTGGACTTGGCCAAGTTCTTGGTACGGGCCAAACGCCTGGCCCTGACGAGACTGTGTTTGAACACTTTCGTTTCGAAAAATGGGCAGATAGGTTTGAATTCGCCGTCCGCGGACGTGATGAGGTAGTCGGTTTTCATCGGTGTCTTGTTATGCAACAATGCCGAGATTTTTCTGGATATTCTGGAATGTAAACCTGTGTGTATCGCGTTTATTACTCCTATACTCAACATTGCCATTGTATTGAATCATTTTTCACCTCATTTACTCTCACTTTCGGCTGAAATCGTTGTAGCTTTACAGCCGCTTTACATTATATATAGCCTACACAGCCGGCGTATTTACTGTCTTGTTGTTATCGTTATTTTCTTTCGTCCAGCAGTTCCGCTAATGCAGTAATTCTCAAGCCTTCGTGCTCGTGTTCGCCGTGTCTCGCACAACGTGCGCTGTACATATTTCTCGTTATACATTCTTTCTTTTCAATTGCGTGTCCTGCGAGTGTTTGGGGGCTGGGAAATAAATATTGGCGAGGCGCGAAAAGTTCCGAATCGACTTCCAGTATTAGGAAGGCGGATTCCAATCTTTCGCAAAATAGATTTCTATTCGAATGCTGGCGCAGACGTAAGTGGCATTGGCCGGAGATGGAGGGAAAGTATGGTAAGTTGGGATCCTTAACATAGGGATGAGCTTCGATAGCTCGGACTTCACACTATCTTGTGAATGTGCTGTACATCTATTCTCCCCGCTAAGAGCGTCGAATAACATCTACAGCACTAGCTGAATCCAGTCTTCTATAGAACGTATACGAAAGTATTATGTAATACGAGATCAAGGGTATGATAACCCTACGATCCTATAAATAATGTAATATTATATTGCGTATATCGGTGTGAAAATGACGTAATCAAATGAAAAACAATGACTTGGATTTGGAGGTAGCATCTTGGAATCATTTGATTGGTCCGACCCTCGAGCTGTTTGAAGGTTTGAATCCGGCCTACGACCACAGTTGATTTTGACACCCCTGCTGTACATTGTACACCAGAGGTCTCAAACACGCGGCCCGCGACGGCATTTTGGAATTTATGTATTCAACAGTATAGTCAAGTGCCGTATATCTTTTTTAGATCTAAGAACTTGAAGCTCACGCTAAAGCTACTATAAAAATCACTGAAAACCCCAACAGGGTGCACGAGATGCATTGTGGAATTAGGCCTAAATGCTGTGGAATATTTTCTTGGCATACTGGAAAATAGTCTTCACCATACGCGCGATTTTATGTGAATGAGCTTTCTGATTTTAATATAGGTGCCATCAGAAATTGTATTGAAAATGGACAGGAGCTACGAGATGTCTTATTCGAAACACAAGGGGTACGATCACTAAAAAGCTGCAATATTATAACCCGACAGTTTTACGATGTCATGATGCATCCTCTCGCATGATGTCTATAACTCATTAATTAAAAAAAATATGCCCGGCACAAAAACAATTTTATTCAAATATTTGAAAATGTGATTTTATCCGTGTCAAGCGTGAATAGTACCATAGTAAATTACATTTCCACGATGTTTGTGGAATGCCTGTCTGCAAGGTCCCGTCAAATAAGGCTTACTTGGAAATTATGAATATCCTATTATTGATGCTGCGGCCCGTCGCGTCATCAAAAACTAGGAAAGTGGCCCGCGAGCACATTTGAGTTTGAGACCTCTGGTGTACACTATACATGTACCACTGGACGCGGGGCGTAGCGCGAAAATTTTTCAAAGCTAATGAATGCATTCGGTCAATAATGCATATATTGCACGTCGCCTCTGGATACCACTGGACTCATTTGCCAAGGACAGGATTATTTGGCGCTTGGACTTATAAATATCGAAGATTTCGGCTGATACGACGATGTACGAAAAATGTGGATGGCCCCTGGCTACGCCAATGCGTCGGAACTGATATTTTAATCATCAGAATCCCAAATTTCGCGGACAGGCTAATCAAATTTTGGTTATTTGGTTTTCGTCATTGGTTTGTTAGCAATTTTATCAGTTCCATACACCACAAAAATGCGATACAATAAAAAGATAGGAAGGTGTAATTTATTTTCTGATAATCAACTAATTTTGAGAATTATCACGCGGACCCGTCAAAACCTTCTCGCTGGCTACGGATTGGCCGCCTCTGCCGTAGTACGTTGTTGTTGTTCATGGTATTCAGTGTTTGTCGATTACAATGGACATTTACATCAGGCCGATATTCCTTATTTTTGATTTCGTAACTGCCAACTTGTAGTAAGGCCCACTTCTAGGCTTTTTGTAAGACACCGCTTATGCGGATGAGAAGGCGAGGAGGCGCCTAGATAAACCCCCAACACTTAGGTAGGAATTCTGGATTCAACCATGTTAATACTGGGGTTGCTATATTTTGAGATCCGAAAAAGGGGACACTTTTTACATTTTACACTATATTATATAATAGCAAACTAGATAACGGGTTTCAATTTACAAATTTTTACGGGAAATATTATTGGGTTCACAAAAAAAGTCAATCTGCAAACTCGACTTCCTAAAGACCCGCCCCACATATAATAATAGTATCGGTTGGAGTTGACCTTTTTCATAGTAAGCCTTCCCGTCACTGCCGTCGAAATCCAGATTTCGCGTTATTTATTGCATTTTATAATGTCATTCTCCCTGTACAAAGGCCTGGCTCTCAAAACTGCAAAAGAGGACGAATTGCCAAACAGGACGACATTTGGGCGTTCTCGGAGGATATTTTCGACTTCTTGAAAAAGGAGGACAAATCCTCCTAGGGGAGGATGTGTGGCAACCATATAGCTCCCTCCAATGTTGTAGCGGATCGTGGATCTAAGTTACAAAACTAGTACCTACCCAAGCGTCGTTATCGCTCTGCTTGTTTTGGTTACGTAATTATTTATATAGTTTAAAATGGAGTCGGATCGGCGCAACATCAGTACTCTTTACTAAGCATACGACAACCTTACCCTCTTCCACCCTCGAATCAATAGTTGAAGTGAAACGTTCATGGAAATAACCCACATGTTAAGTTCAAGTTGGCATAATTACTTCAGATAAGGGTTGGGCTCGATCTTTGAGTTTTTAATTTCCTGTTTGCATGGTTTCAATCAATATATTCAACACCATCCTGTGAGTAGATAATTATTATCGGAGTTTTTCGGACCGGATCTCGGCTATTTCTAGAATCCGGCCTGGGAGTCGGACTAGAGCTTTAAAAACAGGATCGGAGTAGTCCAAGAGAATTTTTCAATCCGCACCGTACTAAGCTGTACTTCATCTGTAGATTCAGCTATACCAGAAGCCATGTCGAAACCTTCGTTGCTAACTATCCTAATCGCCTGCTGCGGTCACATCAAGCACCCCAGCAACAGACATCAATCTTTTTACACATATATTGTACCCGCGCTTGAGGTATATTAACAAAAACTTGCAAATAGATAAAAAAAGACCCGGGCGCACCACGTGAGCTACGCCCCGAGTCTTTGGCGCTGGGCATTGTGCTCGCTGTACCATACGAAATAACTTAAAGAAAGTTCTGTGCACGAAAATAACCGCAATAACAGACCCAGCGAAAGACAACAAGAAGCATAGAAAACGTAAAAAATAAATATTGCGGAAAAAAAGTGATATTATCGTCAACGCCGAAACGACATAAAGTATAAACGCGGCACTCAACGTCAAAACCAAGGCCTCGCTCTGAACGGACCTGCCTGCCCCGGGGCGCGTTAGTACGACCGTTGTAACGTCATACTGATTTTTCTTTCCACCGCAGTGCCGCACGCATCTAGTAGTCTCATTATGACCAGAGGTCGCATAGGGACGGATTATAGATTGCTCAGTCATACCCAACAGTAGGGCTGCGTGAAATCGAGTATACGAACGATCGATTCCGAGTATTCGCGTACCATGAGTTCCTTGTCATATATAGTAAGAACTAAGAAGGAATTTCAAAGATCAAATTCGTACCTCTCACACAACCAGAATGAAAATGATATTGACCAAAATGAATATTTTCCTGTTTGTTTATGACTCTATAGCGCCTCGTTATAAATGTAATGTCGCTACACAAAATGGTCGTTAGTATTAAGATAGAGTTATAGAGAGCCTCGTGCTACAAGTCATAAGCCAATGCAGGTTTCAGTGCTTCTATGCTTGTAAGAAAATGTTGAAACAATACATCCTGTCGATTAAATATAAATATTTTCTTCATATTTAGGGACGTGTAGGTTCGGTACTCTAAAGACCAGACTGTCCCCGCTCGATTCGAATCACTGCAATCATACTGGACTCGGATTCGAGTGCCCAAAACTTTGTGTCCAACCCAGTCTAACGTAAGCAACACTGCCCGCAGTGTCGCCACAAAAACATTGTCCCTGTCATCCGTATTTTGACGGATGAGATTCCGCTATGGAATTGCAAGTATATATGGACCCAGGCATTGTACGCTCCATCCGACACCTGATACCGTTAAACCTCTTGATTACATCCTGATTACGTTCCGATACGACATAATCTCCTTATTACGTACGAAACTACGTTATAAGTACGTTACGTCGTCCTGTGTTTGAATCCATTTATAAACCGCCTGGTTAGCGCCCGGCGCGGTCCTGGGCGCACATGACGCAGGCAAAACGCGATTGCTCTGCGCGTTGGGGTGGTAGGCGGGGGCGTAGGACGCTTGTCGGGAACAGTTACCCCTCTCGTAGTAAGAGTCCGCGAGATCCATCCCACCGCGGCCGTAATGGTACCCGTTCATGTACGGCTGCGACTGGAAACTTCTGTAACGCTCCGACACGTCATAATGATTGTTAGCTTTGATCTGCGCGGCGGGGTAGCGCTGCACCCAAACCGGATCTTGCGATTTGGAGTCGGTCGAACTGTAAGAGTCAGTGTCGTTTATTTGGTATTTGTTATTGGCGCGATGCAGTCCGACTGACGAATCGGAGGTTGAAGATGTCATAGGAGATGACGACATATCTCGGAAGGAGGGAGCTTGCTGGAAACTGCGAGAAGTTTTCAAAGCGTGGCGTTCGCTTTTCCCTCGTTCGACCTGAGTGTAATTAGTGCCGTATATTCTTCCGCTCTCCGTCGCCTCGGTGTCTTGCTCCGCAATCGGCACGAAACTGAGGCTGGCGATCTGCCGGTTGATGTTGTATCTCGCTAATTGGCGCTGGGCAGGGTGACTTTGCAGTAACCGGTTGTATCCTGTCGAGGTCTTCTCGTTTACGGAACTTGCGCGGCGCAAACCGCCGGCCTTTTTGCTGCGCGGCGCCACGCGCCCGTCTGGCTGTACCGAGACCCGTTTAGAAGATTTCCCGGGCTCGGGGCGCGCGCGCGTGGAATTGGACCGCGACACGGGTCTGGCGTTGCGGTCATCGCGCGGAAAATGCGCAGCCCGTTTCGCGATATTTTTCCGCGCCTTGTCCGCCGCGTCCCGAGAGTCTGAATCGGTGGATCCGCGACGCGTGGAGTACGCGCTGTCCAGAGTGGTGTCGTCATACGCGCTATGGCGCGCGCCCGCGTCGAAAGATCGTGCCTGGCGCGGTAAATTCCGCGCACCATACCCTGTCATTCGGTAGTACCCTTCCACATCATCTCCGCCTATTTCGCGCCCAGCTCGGCGCGGAACGGATTCGGTCCTCGCGGTGGTGATTATTTCACTCGTTTTCGAATCAACAGGTTCGATGTAAGAGGATGAAGTCATCGATAAGTTCGAAGTCGACGGACTCGTGGAACGGTTCGAAATAGGAAGTGACGTTGTCGAAGACAGAGTCGAAGACCCCCCAGTCATGGACAGCGCCGAATCGCTAGAAGTCGATGCGAGGTCAGAGTGATTCCCGACCCCCCTTGTGACTTCAACAATTTTCGCGGGCGCCGCCTCGCTGAAGTCGTCCGCTGTCGAATTCTCGCGCGACAACAGTGACTGGATGCTGCCCTCGTCGTCAGGGCGCCTCTGGGGCGTGTCTGGGGCTGCGTCGAAGTTCACTGCGACCGGGTCCTCCCCTTCTTCGCTCAGGCTGCGCTTGATGGCCTCCTGCTTTTCTTCCATAAGCCATTTCTGCTCCTCGATCGAGTCGTTAATGAGGAGGAATTGGCGCAGCAGGTCGCGGTCTAGTTGTCTGAGTCGCTTCTGCAAAGGCGGAATGGGAGTTTAGTACAAGCGAGTTCAGCTGTGGCGCGTTTTGAGCACTGGCGAGGAATTGAAATCTGTGTAAACTTCAAGAAATAATTTCACATTATTCATTCTCTTCTTCTTCTTATTATTATTACTATATTCTTTATTCACAGTAAAACTGGTAGATACACACATAATCCGGGGA
>KE606479.1:0-13157 GCA_000444245.1 Botryllus schlosseri | reverse complement strand
CTGGTACTACGTGATAACAGCCTCGAAATTCCTTAGGCTGTCTTTCTTGTTGTGGTATTAAACTACTTCTACTTGAGAAACTGAAAATAGCGAGAAGTAAGTAAGTAGTTCACAAAATATTACAAAGTAGAAGTAGCGAAAGAAAGATCTACTTGAGTAAGTACCAGAAGTAGAGGAAAACTACTTGAGTACCACGAAAAAGTAGAAGTACTTTGTTACTGACCACCTCTGCTTATAGAGCAACTTTTGTCCATATTTTTCATGCAACTTTTTCGATTTCTCATGAAAGTATTTTCGATTTTGGTGAGATACACGGCCAGATTCGACTGAAACACCGTAAATCAGCACCGAAGTAACGTTTTTATGGGTATTTCGGGAGCTGACCGGAAAATTGACCTTTTTTTAGTCAACCGAGCAAAATGCAACTTCTGCAACTTTTTTCGAAAATAAATGAATAAATGCAACTTTCCACGGATTTAACTGCAACAAAAACTTGCCCTAACATCACTACTGTCTGCTTCAAGTATTCGAGAATTGTCGTGTGTTACTTGCAAGGCCAGTGTGTATTTCGTTGCTCACACCATTCACTCGCGGCGCATTGCTCGTGAATAACATTGATGCAACTGCAGATCCTCAGTGAAGTAAATTCTGATTTTTGTTCGATGCATTACGTCGGACGGACTGGTAGCGCAGGCCGCAGTTACACTTTCTAATGATCGTACCGTTTTAAGATTCCATTTAATAACTCGACTGCATGGTTTGATACAGGTATTAAAACGTCACGCGAATGGTTTAACGCTGTACGTACACCAGCGGCATGTAGTAAAGTGCGTTTTCGTGCTGCGATGACATCATCGATATCGAACAATTACGACGACACAAGACTTCGCCACCTCGTAAAAAATAAAAGTCAGCGCCTATGGGTACAGGTACAGCGATTTAGTCGTGCCATCCACTTGACGACTTGAAATTGACTCGGAAATTTCGCTTCGAGTCACTATAGTCGACATTTTTGAGCTGTCACGCATGTCACGCTGATGCACACCTAGTAACGTCCAAGGTCAAGTGCTACTGATATCCAAGCGTCTAATACGGCTCGTCCTAAACTGCTCTGTAAAACTATTGACTGAAAGTTGATAGGCCTACTGTTCAAACCTCACATCGGCACTTATGAGCTGCCATGGAAACTTCTACTTTTATTCGCACCGGGTAAGTTTACAGAACCGTTAATTACTGTTTGAGTACAGCTTGAGTTTGAGTAGCGCCGATGACTGCCCCAGAGAACGTCTCAAATCGCAATTTCTGGAAGGAAACGGGTTCACTGAAGAAATCCATATTGGTAAAAACGGACCTTGAGCGTGTTCAACTGGAAGTTCTTTTTAGGCTTGGTCAGCTCCATAAGCCGCTGGGTTGGCTGACGTCTCAAGGTGGCGGGCGGAAGCGGCCACATTAAGTCCTGTTGCCCCCATTTCAAGTGAGGTCTGAAATGCACGCCGTGATCAACCCATCAAGGTGATAACTTCCTAATACTACGAACCCAAAACTAGTCAGCCATATTTGTTTGCTTTCTTTCGGCCTCGATAACGCCAATATTCTTTGCGGCGAGTATCTCGAGGGAGTATCTTTGCTGTTCCTTGGGAGTATATACCTTACGATTAAATAGAATTAAATTGAATTTCACCGAAACTACAGTCGTACACGACCAACCTGTTGTACAAATATAATGGATCTCTCTGGTACGCAACAGGACCTGCAAAAACCGATTGAGAATGATTTTATCTGTCTGTACACATCAGGAATACCATAAACCTCAACATGGCCTAGCAATCGCTGAAGAAGTCAGCGATGGTACTCAAGAAAAGTAGAAGTTACGCCGTAAACGGAGAAGATTAAAGGTTTGAAAAGCACTCAAAAGTAACATTTGGTCGATGGATAGCTGCCGATCGCATACTTTTAGCATTTAATCGAAAGCGAGGGAAGCATCTTCATAAGTAACGCCAAATGACGAATGACCCCACAAATTGGCGCAATCTTCGAATTTACAATCATATGTCTTAGCTTGATAGAGGCGCTTTTCCAGGCGGTACTTATGAATGACAGATTCATGCATAACAGTGATGTGAACTTATCCCAAAATTACTTTTTTCCTTTCGAAACCCACAGTGCAGGAAGTAAGTAGCTTTGCCTACAAAACTGTTGAAGTAGAAGTGGATAAGTGGTGAAAGCAGCCGAAACCTATTTGAGTACATCGAAATAGTAGAAGTAGCCTACTTCGATAACCACTTTTACATATATTCCATATTCGGCTTATGCCTTATGGCAGTGATTCCCAACCGCGGATCTCGAACCCGCATGCGGATGGTTTCTATGAACACTATGAACAGTTATAGTCAATTTATGTATATGAATGCTAAAAAATGAGGGATATTAGCTTTCTAGAGCCTTCCAAAGCCGCTTCTGAAAACCGGGAAAGAGAATTCTTGCAGACTAGCGTCAAACGTATGGATGAATATCCGTCCGACAACAATAATATATCTTGAGTTATGCTGGTCATTGACGTTTATGTATTGTGTCTGTGAAGAGTAAATTTCGACACAATTTTACTAATATCAAAATAACGGCTCATAGTCAAGTATAAATTGCAATACGTTAGGGTTACCATATTTTGGATTCGGGAAAGGAGGACACATTTTCGAACTTAGAATACCGGAGGAAAATCTTGAAAAATGGTAAATTTTTCACACTTCGTGGTCGGTTGACTAAACAAAAGTCAAATTTCTCGCTCAGTGCCCAAATTACAGTATTTTCTTTCACATTATGAGGTGGTTGACTAAAAAAAGTTCAACTTTCCTGCTCAGCTCCCGAAATACCCGCCTGAGCGTTAGTTCAGTGCTATTTTACGGTATCTCGGTCGAATTTTTCCCTAATTTTAACCAAAATTAGGCGTCATCGGAGGACATTTTCAAAAACCCGAAAAAGGACGAATCCTCCTACAGGAGGACGTATGGTGGTAACCCTAAATAAGTCCAATATTAGTCCCTCGCAAACTTGTGCATTAATTAAGTGCTGGAATGTATGGAGAGATATATCACATAACGACATAATAGTATGTTGTAGTAATGATATGCATTTTCAGTTGATTTCAATGCATAGCACTCGCCACGTCGCCAGTCTGCATCTATCAATGCTAAAATAACCGATATTGAATCTATAAAAGTCTATGTGCAACGTGCATGTGCATTGTGCAATGTGCATCCTGCATGCTTTTGAATTAGCTGGATGGCTTCGTTAAGTAGCCTGCTCGAGTGTTTTCATGCGGCTCCAAACCATACGTACTCTGAAATTTGAAATGCGGCTCCGACATTCAAAAAGGTTGGGAACCACTGCCTTAGGATGAATAACCAATCAGCATAGGCGGGGCTGTTCTCCATATACCGAAACAATAGCTTGCTCTTTTGTACCCAAACAGTCGTTAGGCTATTAGTTATCCGTGACATGACATGGGCGGGTATACGACGCAAATCGATCGCATAACTGGTTAAGTACCAGTGTGAAGCAAAAAACCGTTGATCAATTGCTAGGCTACAAGGATATGCTCTGACTGATATTTAGAGTTGGTCAGTATAACGAAGTACTTCTATTTTTTCGGAGTGCGACTGAAGGCCGACATTTATTCATGATTTGGAGCACTAAATCTATTTGTTTACTGAAGTCAGCCGTGAACCGGTGTGTTTAGTCTATGCTGAGTACCGCGACGGTGTCCGTGTTTAATAGGGTTACCATACGTCGGATTTGTCCTCCGTTTTCAGGTTTTTGAAAATGTCCTCCGAGGACGCCCAAATGTCCTCCTTTTTGAGATTTTGTCCTCTTTTTTGAGAATTTTTTTTCAGGTAACCACCTGTGAACGTGAAGGAAAAAAATGTCTTTTGGGAGCTGGGCGAGAAAGTTGACCTATTTTTTAGTCAACCGACCACGAAGTGACCATTTTCTCTAGATTTTTCTCCGGAATTTGGGTTTGAAAATTCTGAAAAAGTGTCCTCCTTTCCCGATTCTAAAATATAGTAACCCTAGTGTTTAAGAAATGTAGTTTAAGCTGGGATTATGAGAAAAATCATGCCCCGAAATACATACACAACACACGGCTGTTGTGGACGACCTGTTATAGAAGCTCGCAAAAAACAGCAAGGCTATTTTACCAAGCGACAAAGAGCTCTGGACGCAGCCTAATATTAAGACATCCTAATATTAACACATCCACTTGGCAGGATGTGTTAACAATGTAAATTCACTCAGTTCGATTTAGATATAAAACTGCACGTCTCGGCTGGCCAGCGTATTTTCTGCTTCACATCCGGCCCACCAGGAAAATAATTGTCCAATGTCCAACCCATGGTTTAGCTCTATAGCTGGTTCTGTAAGTTGTATCTGGTCGAGCGAAGAAAGCTTTCCGGACGCGGTACATGCAGTTTGCCGAATCCAACCAAAAAGAACGCGCTTACGAATGTCGCCAAAATATTTTTTTTCTATTCGAATTGCATGGTTCCAATCCGAAGATTATTGTATGAAATCCCCCGTAAGTTAAGTATTGACATTTAAACATAAAATTTCATGAATTAGATCAGTAATTGTTAATATATATATATATATTACCTTGCAGATCCACCATGTTGTTCCTCGGTGTTCACTATGTGTTCAATGTTCAGTCTCGTCTTCAATAATCAAATGAAGGCATAATACTTTGATTGCGATATAGAGGCCTACGTGTAAGCTAAGGTAGCTAGCTTATCGGATTGCTTAAAAGCAAGTCTTTCATTACCTTGGAATTGAAACGATCGAATGCCGCCATTTCCAAGCGCCAGTGTTGGTATGACTTGATTCACTTACGTCAATTGACTTTACTTGGCATTTAATATAATGGTCGCTGAATAAAGTTATAATTTACGAATACGCAAAGTGGGTCCTTCTGACTATTTCGACGAAATTTACGAGTAACTAATTTATCCTACGCGGTCAAGCATTATTTCTCCACTGCAGGCCTACTGCTTCATAGCCTATTACAGCCTTCGTGTGGTATTTCAGTTAGTACAAGCGATTGCATTGAATTGTACTCCCATATTATTTAGCATGGAGTACAGAATGAAAATATTTGGTGATGTGAAATTGACTCGAAATCGGAGAATTTGACGTGAATTGACTCGTGTCGCTTTGACAATTTACTTGGCTTGACACGTGACTTTACTTCAAAATTTTCAAATCCCTTGACTTGACTCGAGTCAAAATTTTCTGTGATTCGAAATTGGTGAATTGATGGGAGCATTGCGGAACTGAATCAACTAATTCTAACGATGCTCTCTGCTTGATCTTTATATCCGCAAACAAACAATCTGTGTAATTAATCAATATTATCGAGTTTCTTCTGACGGTACTCTCGAAATTCATATTCAATGCAATCCGCTGTCATTAATAAGATTAGACGATTAATAATATTCGGAAAAAGAATCCCAAAATCCATACCACGATCTGCGCGATTTACATGACTGACAGCTGCGCAAAAATCTACAAACTGACTATAGCTATATAAACACGCTTTTTTCTAATATGCCGCCATATATATGAGCAACGACTCCCAGGCTAATTCTTTACAAGACACCATACCAGAGGGTCCTGACAATAACGTTCGTTCCTGAATTACGATCTATCTGTAAGCCTGTGTTGCCTAAATTTTGTCAAGGCTGACTCACAATAGCGAATTCAATGTACCTTTGTTTAGGAACAATCTGCGTATGGGTCAATTATATCTCAACATTCAGACGGCCTACAGTGTGGAAGACCCTCCGGTAGGAGTGGATTTTCCTATTTTTATTACGAATGTAAACGCTGTTAACGCCATTCAAAAGGTTGTTGTGAGTCTTATAATGATTTCGCCCTATTGTGTTCTCGTGTAACACCACCACGCATCGATACCCGTCTAGCAACCACGAGAAATTTGAAACCATTATTGGAATTGCCTCCGATATGTATTTCGTAGCATCCACGTATCGTGCGAAATATTGCTACTGACAGACGAAAATATCTCGTTATTTTTCCATTTCGCGTCATTATGTAATAACCAAGGGAGAGATATGCTGTGAGTGTGTGGGTTTTATATGACTAATGACATTAGTCACATTCGATAATGACATTGACCAGGGGACGAACACCTCAAATGGTTATGCATATAACATAAGCGCAAAAATATTTCACAGTAGAGTATAAACAGTTCTTATGCACCCATACTCGGTTACAAAAAGCATATTTTATATAACCGGGAAATGATTTTCGGGTTTACGTATCGCTGCGCGCAGTAGATCGTATCGTATCGTCATGAGCCATAATGGCCATGTGCCATGGTAACCAACAAATCCTAACATAAGTTCCCATCGCACATAAGCTTGTTTTGAGTCTTTGAATAAATTAAATTTATTTACCAGATGACTTTTAAATTTAAGAATCAAAATAAAGACCATATAATTAGATTTTAGACAACCTGCAAATTCCAAACCCAACCAGACTACAAGTGGCGCCAGTAAGCGAGCACGTTTTTGCAGCCGTGATATTGTCGGAGAGACGTTTGTTGCTGTGCAGCTAAGACGTTCGGTTGGTTTGGCGTGTCTTGCTAGTCCCTAAATATTGTTGTGCAACGTGAAGAGATTTTGGTGAATACGAAATGCCTGGAATTCAGGATATTTACAGCGTCAATGTCACCAATCGGTTCGACATCGGCGGAGACGATGACGACGCGGCCGAAGATTACGATCCTTTAGACACCCTGAAAAATCTTGAGGACGAGAAAAAACGGGCGGCTGAGGAAGCCAAGAAGAAGAAACAGTCCCTTGCTAGTAAGGGGAAGAACCAGAAAAAACCTGTCCGATTCCAGGAGAACAAGGAGTCCAACATCCCTGCTCGTAAGGAAACAAACAACAACACTCAGAAATCCACAAAACCTCCCAGGCAGCAATCGGAACGTACTGATGGGCCGGCGCGCGGCAATAACCGCCGACCACCGAGGGACAGACAGAACTTCGGTGAAGGTGATGAAAACCGCAGACCGCCAAGAAGGCGTAATGATCGTGAACAAAGAACCGACCATGGAAATACCCGCGGAGAAGGATTTGATCAACAAGTGAAAACGGATGGAGGCTTCGGTCGCCCGGCTGGTAATGATTATGGCCCAAGAAAAGACCGTGCTGAAAGATACCGTGGATCGCGGGGAGGTTTTGGAAACAACCGCGGACAGAGTAGGAATTTCGGAGGGTATCGCAACGATGGACGTGACGATCGAGGTAAACGCGAATTCGACAGAAGAAGTGGCAGTGATAGAACGAGTGTCAAAGCCACCGACAAGCGAGATGGGGCTGGTCCCAGAAATTGGGGAACGCCGGGTAATGAAATTGAAGAAAGCAGGGAGGTCGAGCCGGTTGGCACTTGGACCGAACAGGCCGAAAATGAGGAAACGGAAAAAACCGAAAAGCCCGAAGAAGAAGGTGCTGGCGACGAAGATAAGGAACCCAAAGCTGACGAACCCGCGGAAATGACACTCGATGAATGGAGAGCCAAGCAAGAAAACCAAATGAAACCGTCGTTCAACATCCGCAAACCCGGAGAAGGTGAAGACCAAGGAAAATGGAAGGGCCTGAAAGTGTTGCGTAAAGTCAACGCTAAAACCGAAGGCAAACGTGACATGGCATCGGACGAGCAACAGAAACGGCAAACGAGACCACAGGTCAGCGTCAATATTCAGTTCGGAGACAATGCGAGAGGATTCGGTGGCCGGGGACGCGGACGTGGGGGCATGGACCGGGGCCGTGGCGGTAGAGGTCGAGGTGGCGGACGATACAGCGGCGGCGGCGATCGTGGCCAGCGTCAGTACATGCCGGATGTTCAAAACGAACAGGAATTCCCGACACTGGGCTGAATCCCGAGCGAGAACAGTCCATTATGAACAATCTGTGTTAAATACCCGAATTTGGACTGAACAAAATGAATTGCGTGATTATTGATTTCGAAGCTGGCACAGCAGCGTAGATGTGTCGAATAGTTTTCTTTTTACGTCCAACTTCGTTTTTACGTCGACTAAGTTATGTTTTATCCCTTGCTCGATGACCGCAGGTATACCCAGTCTGGGATAATCCGTGATTATAACCATCCTACATTCGCATGCAGGCGGTTACGTTCCTTGCCGCACGATTCAAAATCAGCAAAACTACTCACCTGACTATGATGCGTTACTGCATATTTTGAGATTTGAGGAGTTTTGTGTCGTTACCAAAAACGATGGAAGGGAGATGGTATCAATGACGTGAATTGAGTGCAGTTCTTGTATTTGTAGTTCTGATCTTGTATGCAAACCTGAATTGGTTTGATTCAAATCGTTCGATCACAAGTTTTCTTTTCCATTACATAGTGTGAAAGCTACTGTGCCGGTTGCATGTCAGTGTGACCCAATATCTTTTACTGCTGCTCTGTCTTGAAAAATACAGAAACGCCTTTATCGAAGTCTGTTTGAGGGCTAGTAGTGCAGCCTTTACACCAAAAAGCAAATGTTGAACTATAACCTTTGCTGAAGAGGAATCTTTCCATACCTATAGGTTGGTGAGATATTATGTGCACGTGGCATGGAAACCGATTTTATACATCAGCCTAACAGCTGATGTATTGGCACAAAAATTTACTGAGGCAAATATCAAGTCGGTATTCTGATAACTGACCAGTGACCATGGACTCGAAATGACGTAGGACTGCAATCGTTCACAAGCTGCTCACAGCTTCAACCCAGTTATTTTCTATTCACTTGGTAAAAAAAGACATCTCGTTGCAGTTTTTGATGGCCTTATTTTGCCTGGTGCGCTCGATGTAAATTAATTGGTGTTAGATGTTAGTGGGAATTCTTAGTTATGCTTTACTGTTCAGATGTTTATGAATTATGGCTAACCCGTACTAAATTGGTAAATTCATTGCACGTCTGAATCATCTTACACAGGTCTTCCCAATTTTGGTTTACTTGCTGGTTGAGTGTTATTTGAGTATTCTAAGCGCTTGTTGCTTACAAGCAATTCTAGCTGTAATCCATGTAGAATGTAGATGGAATAAATGAGTTGACTTGACTTCATGATACTACCAATCTCTTCACTGGTAAACCGATCATGAATTTGGAAGCGTTGTCATGAATGTTAGTAGGTTGATATTTTCATTTCTATCTGTGATTGTGGTATCTCTGGATTTTCTTAAAAGGTAACTGTTGGTATTCACGGACTATTTTTGTTCATATCAGGTTAGTTATATACAGTGTCACTGATAGTTAGCTTTTGACTGGCCGGAACCCAAGATGCGCAGGAATTCGGGACGTACATTTGCTGGTGGCAAGATATCTTCAAAAGATGCAGTACCATTTATGAGGCCTGTTTCTCACAGCAAGCCTAATGAGCTACTACCGACTGAGATTATGCATAAAATATTCAACTTCTTGGATGTGAAATCGTTACTCAATTGTGCTACAATTTGTCGAAGATGGGAACTGATTGCTAATGATAATCTCATTTGGAAAAAAAACTATATCCACTATTTTAGCGAAAAGCAACCTCACTGTCCTCTGGATGTGCCAGAGAAATATTGGAAGAGTAGGTTCATGCAGCATGCCAAGAGAAAAAGAAACATTAAATTCAGGAAGTCAACAAAGTCTAGCGCATACACCAGTGCTGCATCTGAAATTCCACGATTGGGCAATAAATTTCAAGTATCCCTGACGACTGTAAATGGCACTGTTCACAACTACATGGAAAGGTCTCGAGTCTGTAATCCATATGCGATAACACTGCACTGGTACAGTTTAAAAGAGTTCCCAACTCTAAGGAACATATGTAAAATCGAAATATTCTCTCTCAGTCCAATTTTGATCGGACATAATGGTAAGATGTTAGGAAATGGACCTCGGCAAAGATGCCTCGTGCTGTCCGACACTAGGATCTCTGATAGTTCTTGCTACCAAGTAAGTGATTTGGATGAAGTGTGTTGTTATTGTTTGAAAAGCGGAGTAATGATCGGGTTATGGAAAAAGACTGATGACATTGCCCTCATTACGGCTTCTTTGCACACATATCAGTTAATGAATAAATGCCTATTATCGACTTCAAAAACTATTTTCAATGAACCCCATGTGACAAAACCGGATGATGTATCACGGCTGTATGGCTTACAAGGGTATGAGTTTCGATTTCAAGTGGTCACAGGTTTTGAAGAAATATTCATGTGTAGTATAAGCAGTGATGCTATGGATATAACTAATAATGCTTCGTCAATTTCATACAGAAGCAAGAGTTCATTACACATGCCTTCATTTAATGATGTCAACCTGAAATGGCGCACTGACCTCTTCAAGGGAGAGTTAAAAAATATGGCACTTCTGACGTTCACTGCTATAGACTTCAATCAAGATGTAATCTGTCATGTAAGCCAGCCTGTTAAATGTGAATTATTAAGAAATGATGTAGCATTTATGCAGTCCTCGAACCTATCTGCAGTGACTTTATCATGTGTAGATGAGTCTGTCGGAAGTTCCTCAATGCTGTTCAGGAAGCATGACTCACAAGATCGATTTTCTAATGATGACAATGGATACTTTCTCGATGAGCTGGAGGTGACATTTTTCACCAAATTTATCAATTCATGGTTTGGTACTAACTACTGATCTTGCTAGCAACAAGACAACACCATAACATCAATTCATGCCTAATTCACTTTATTGAAGTAGGCTATTCGGATGAACTTAATCTCATCTACTAGTTCCTTGTGATGTTTTTTTTTTATATTTCATGCTTAGTAGCCTACTGCACTAGCAGGTTTATTGTACTGCTACAACCACATTCATAACACTGTACAAACATCAATTGATGACTCATAGTCTCTTTATATTGTTGTGATGTTGAATGATTCATCATGCCCACTTTAGTATTCCAACTTAGCAAAATGTAACCTACATTTGCTGTTTTTGCACATTTCAATGGATAGTTGTATTGAATATGACAGATTTATTGATATCTACTTTCTCCTATCTATGATTTATATCATAATGCCACATATAGGCCTACATGGTAATTTTAAAGATTATTTTGATTGAGCACTGTTCATTTCCTGTCAACAGCAATACCTGCAACCCACAGAATGCCTATTCTAGTGAATGATTATACTTGGTCTGAATCTAATGATTCAGTCCACGTCACGGTTCCATTGAAGGGTGTTAAACAGACAAATGTGGGTTTGACATGCACTAATCGATACCTGAAGGCGAATTATCCTCCATTTTTATTTGAAATTCTGCTCCACGACGAGATCGACGATGACAAGAGCGTTGCAAAGGTTCGTGACGGGTCGGTCGAATTCAACCTCATAAAAATGGAGCCGGGAGTGTGGGGGCGACTAAAGTCTGATAAATCTGACGATAAAGCATATATGCTGAAACACAAGCTAGAAGTGGTCGAATATCTCCAGAAAAAGGCGGAAGAGTCTCAGAAAAAAAATGCAAAGGACAAGTCTGACAACAGACGATACACGGTGAAACAAATGATGAAACTGGAAGAGGAAGAAAAATCTAGGATCGAGAACGCTAAAGAGTCGGAACGTGTGAAAACGGTGAAGGATATGGAAGAATGGAAAGAGAAGAAGCGATTGGAAGAACAGAATCAGAAACTGAAGTTACTTGAAGAGCAGATTGACAGTAATTTCAAACTTCCTAACAAAAATAGCGACACGTTGTCACCTCCGCAAAGTAAAGAAAAAACGAATCAAAATATTTTCCCGCAAGATGAGGAATCGTTCGATTACGATACAGACAGTGATAATGAACAGCAGATTCCTGCAAGGAGCCAACCAAGACAAGCGGGAAATATCAAGTTTAAGTTTACTCCACGCGTTTTCCCCACTCCGATGAGAGAATCGAAAACCTTAGAGGAAGAGGAGTGGCTTCAAAAACAGGCAGACGCCAGAAAGACCAAAGAGCTCGACGACCCTGACCTGGAGGAACACGAAAAAGACCCGGAGTGGCTCAAAGACAAAGGTAATAAACTGTTTGGAAGCGGGAACTATCTTGCGGCCATCAACGCTTATAATCTCGCAATCAGGCTCAGGCCCAAAATGCATGCCCTGTATCTGAACCGAGCCGCTTGCCACCTAAAGCTAAGAAATTTCTACAAGTGCATCGAAGACTGTTCGTCCGCGTATGATTTGTTACAACCCCCGGTGCCTGCTAATGCGAAAGCGCGATTGAAAGCCCATATACGCCGTGGCACTGCCTTTTGTGAATTGGAGTTGTACGCCGAAGGGCTGTTGGATTATAACGCAGCTTTGGAAATAGACCCTGGGAATGAATCGCTCCAAACGGACGCCAGGAATATCAAGGATATCATTGAAAAGGGAGATGGCAATGCGTGTGTGGTGTCTTCTGTAAATGCCTAATGAACACCTTAATTTTACAACATTCCCTAATGGTGCGATTTCAAACATTGTCACTCTGCTGCTCTCCTGATATTCATTTTTCCCCAAATCCATCAGGGAAGTCTCCTAAATACAGTGGATAGTACCATCCGAACAGAGTGGCTTGTTATTTTATTAATATCTTTCATAACACACCAACATTATATAGATTTACTTATTAATATGGATAACTGACGTATGGTGCAAGAATCCGCGTGTATGATGCAAGTCATGTAACTATTATTTTTGACTGATATCATATTCATACTACAGTACATTTTGATATTTTGTACTTTGTGCTGCACAGCTGTAGATTGTCATACGGTATGTAAATTTCTTTTGGAATCTCTTTCGATGGTACTGTGTTGACTTGAAAATTTCATGTAGTGGCCTCTATGTTGACTCACTGTATCACTTCTTTTCGACATATTTTGCTTTGGTAGAAACTTATTCCTACATATTTTTTTGCACTGTTTCTACTTGTGCTGTAGTTCAATGAATTGATCTATATTTGATATTTTTGTAGGTATTTTGCACGATGGCCAATATTTTTTGTAGATATTCGATTCTTCAAAATAGGCATGGTATTGCGCGCCGAGTGATGGGGATTATGAGAGGTGCTTCCACGGCACCTTCAACTATCAGATCCTGAG
>ATSW01016813.1:0-15901 GCA_000444245.1 Botryllus schlosseri | reverse complement strand
GCATTGCCATTAGTGGCATGCATTTATCAACACAGCAATATTTCGGCATTGTATTTTAGTATGTGTCAGTAAATATGTTATTTCCTTTCCTAATCCTTGATATTTTTGATGAAGAAATAAACACTTAACTGTAATCTTGTCGTTTTATGCAATATTACACGGCCATAGGAATACATCGTACTGCCAACCAAGCTTAGGTAAATGCAGCGTCCTCCGTTGCTGCGCCGTATCCATGACCATTGTCTCTCGACCAATCAGCGCAAAGTTTGGTTTACGGCCGTATCTCAACAGATAGTTTGATGGCATGGAAGATTATGGCTGTTGGTGAGAGAATTATGAAATATTAAAGTCGGACAGATCAACAACTATAAGATGGGGGTATATTGCGCGGAGCGCGAAAATTTTTTTTCAACAAACTTCGGCTTCACGCCACCCTTCTGATGCTTTCACGTCTCCCAGTTCGAGAACCACTTTTCTGAAGTGTACATGCAGTAGTACAGTAAAGCTTATATTATTGGTCACTGCCTTCCGAGCCGTGTGCAGATTAAATAGCCTTTATGTTGAGCGAAGCTTGCAGTTATTCTTAACTTCGCCTTCCCTTGATGACCGAGTGCTTCGTGCTTTTGTCATAAGACCGACTTAAATTAAAATCCTTAATCTAGGCGACATGATCGGCAAGCACTGAAAGGATGGGTTGACCACTGACTTCAGTGTAAGAATATTTAGTGCTCTAAATTCTAAAACTAAACCTTCTAGGAATTTCAGTTTTCGGCTGTCTTTTTTTGGCATTCCCCTTAATCCTTTATAGGTGATACATATGATGAGTCATATAGTAATCGCGAGCACTGATTGACTTGTTTTACGAATTATGGATTTGGAAACATATCACGCCACAAATTGAAACACATGTCGTATAATGCGTAATATGATAATGTAAACAAGGAAGGTTTTAACTAAACTATACGGAAAGAATAATTTCTTGTGTCTTCAATTGCTACTCATACTTTGTCACACTGCCTTTATTTTGAATCTGGATTACGCATGCCAGGTACGTAGGCAGCCTAATCGTGGCATATGAATCAACAGGCTTCAAAGTAAACGAATTTCCTGTTCATTTGATACAGCCTATGGATTTAGTCAGTCAACAAGCAAGTTTTATGTTTTTAATTCCAAGCAACCTTTCGCGGGCCGCACAAAATAGCTTCGGGGGCCGCACTTTGACCAAGTCTGCTTTAGGTTCATTTAATTCATAATTTTGCAATTTTTTTTTCTTTCCATTTTTCAATTTGTTTTTAGCGAATAACCCTTGTTGAAAAAAAGAGTTTGATCCAAAAATTTGGGGTAACCAGAATCTATAATGAGCACCCTCAAAAAATTTCACAAATAATTAGTTTGAAAAATCATAAAATCTGATGAAAGTTAAAAATCATTGACCATTTTTCAACCAATTTTCACCAAAGTTAGGATGTCTAACAAAGCACCTTGTGTCCGAATTTCAGAAACATTGCTTCATTATTATCAAAGTTATGGGTGTGTGACTGATTTCCCAATTCGAGGGGTAGCCTAGCCCTCGTCGAAACAAGTATGTAGAATGTAAATGTTCCTTGTGCGGCTGGATGGTCTTTCTCGCCGAATGTTTTAGGCGGATCTTGTCTTCATCGCCCCTCTGCCTGTTCATTGCTCGATCGGTTGAGATCGAAAGTCGGGGTCAACAATATAGCGCAGGCTGCATGCCTTTACGATGTTAAACTTGTGTAATCTGACTCCAGACGGTTACTTGTAGGATTCACTGCATATATTTCCCTTTCGGCGGACCAGCGTCCAACGAAAGTGAACAACTTTGACTGACGTACCACACAAAGCACCGGTTTCGTACATATCTAGTCAAGATCACACGGACAAACGTACTTTTGATTCTGTATCCCCCACTTGTAACTTTATTGAGCCACTCGCACCACAGTAAAAATGTCGAATTGGATATCTCCGATTTGAATGAGTAAATGAATGAATTACGCTGTATCACACAAATATATATATATTCGTATTTCACCATACACATATTATATCACATCACATGTCCTGTTGGATTGATCATTTCCTGTACAACGTTTCGAGATATCGTACTGTATGTGATAACTAGGGCAAATTTTTGTTGCAGTTAAATCCGAGGAAAGTTGCATTTTATTTTGACAAAAGTTGCAGTAAAAAGTAGCATTTATTTTTTCACTAAAGTTGCACTAAAAGACCACATTTTGCTCGGTTGACTAAAAAAACTTCCCAGTTTGACTAAAAAAAGGTCAATTTTCCGGCTCAGCTCCCAAAATACTCGTAAGAGCGTTGCTTCAGTGCTGATTTACGGTATTTCAGTCAAATTTGGCCGTATATTTCACCAAAATCAAAAATACTTTCATGAAAAACCGAAAAAGTTGCAAAATGTTGCGAAGAATTGCATGAAAAAAAGGGACGAAAGCTGGAAAAAGTGGCACTATAAGATTCCTTCAAACAGCTTAAAACAGCATTTTACATATCTTACGAGTATTTAGGAAGCTTCCAGAAGCTGTAAAAAAAAGTTGCAAAAGTTGCAAAAACTTGCCCTAGTGATAACCATTACACGGCGTTACCAATATCTTTCATTTCCCGTCATGTTTCAAGATATTCCACTGACTTTGTGTTATTTATTATTACCAAGTTAATTACTAAGATATATTCCGTTAAACTGGATAAACGTTTCGACACTGCTTTCCCACTGTCGAAAACAGCATACGAAGTAGATAGTAAAGAGCTACGTGAGTTATTGTAAATGACATTGCTGTGAAGTCGTGACCAACGAACAGCGTTAGCACAAGGTTAAGACAAGATTTAACCTGAAGCCTAATGCTACGCTTCGGATTTTGTCAAGCGCAAATCATTCGGATATCGGTTTATTGCCTTCCCATCTGTTATGATTCTACAGCTCCGATACGAATCAGGCTGGAAAACGACAGAATTAGATACGTGGATGAACTTTTTCGTGCAGGTGGAAGAAGTACGGAGAGACAGGGATAGTGACGGCAATCGCAGTTGGAGTCGGGGACTACATGAAATTCATTGACCAACTCAGGATGATTGCAAACGGCAGGAAAGGCGGCGAGAGAATCTACACCATAGACACGTATTCCGATTTGACAACAATATCTTCTCATTTGATCGATAGCATCGTATATACCTATCATCGTATTACTGAGGCAAGTGATGAGTGAATTAGGCATTAGTTCTAGCTACAAGTAAAGTAGTTTAATGCGCAATTGGTGTGCTGCGGCGATTTGCAGAACGACAGATTTCAGACACATGACCTAGTTCTCAAGCCTTCTCACATCGATTGAAACTCGGATGTTTGTTAGGAGACATGCAGAAACCTGAAAATTAAATTATTTTAACTCAAATATTTGCTAGGAAAAAAAGATATAACCAATGAAAGTCTGAATTACCGGGATTACCAACATAATAATTCAATATACTAAAACTCGTCCATTTAAACTCAAATGATGCCATAAATTCAATAAAATGTTATGCAAATACTTTATGAGGAATTGCAAAACGTATAAATTGAAAATTACTTACCCAAGTAGTTTAATGAAGCACATTTTACCGAGATGTCGTGACATTTGTGGGTTACGCACCTGTACTTCCAGCGAAAAAAATGTGTGTATTAACATCCAAAGAGCCGAATAGGGTGGTATACGAAAACAGAACCCAACTCAGAATCATATCGCGGTCATAAATCCTACGTGACTACATGCATACCTTCCTACGTCCCTGCATGTATGATTTGGATCAAAATGCTGTAGACCTACTCTATGTTTTTACTCCGGTTTAAGTGTGGGTTTTGGGTGCCATGGATGTATATTCATACCCGTATATCAGGGATGGTACAAGGGTGGAAATGCACATCCTTTTCGCAAAGAGTGTGCAACAACTTTAAATAATCACGAGATGTTTCTTTGCGAAGTACAGTTTGTGTTCTGTAATTTGTATATATACCTAATATTATGGGCTAAATCAGAGGTCTCAAACACGCGGCCCGCGAGAGCTTTTTGTGCGGCCCGCGTCGACAGTTGGAATATTCAAATATTTGGCAATAATAAATGTCACATTTTTTCTGATTTGAAAAGCTGAAATTCACTCGAAAATTGCTCCATAAACCGCAAATTACTCATCAAACTTCACTAGCACATCGCTTTCAAACGTTACCATGCGGAGCGGATGAACTGTTATTTCGTCATATTGCCTATTTAGTATTCACATCCGTGAAGTTGTCATCACAGCATAATGTAGAAACCTAGGGTTCTCTAACGTTCGGTATTTCCGTTTCTAATCTATGTTGCACGTGGTATGGCTGGGAATGGCATGTTTAGTCAGTTCCGACTGGGATCTGGAGATGGCTGTGTGTGAAAGTGTCTCTAGGTTGGATAGCATCAAGGATCAGAGGTAGCTGGTGGTTGATGTGGAGTTATGTTACTGTGTATATGCATCGTGCGGGTTTGATAGGTCGTCTGTTTTCATTATGGTACCTGCGTTATCTTGTACCGTAGGAATATATTTAATCATTTTATTATAGCCCTGAGGACTGGTGTGTTCTCGTGTAGCCTGCGCAATCGCGAAGATACAAATTCCTGAACCCATGGATACATACCCGTTCATGTGAGGCCCGAGATAGCTGAAGCGCGGAAGCTACAGAAGGAAATTGCATCAGTCAGGTGGAATTTGCCATAATGTTCAAATGTATTGTCCAGGTGAAGGCTAGTTTAGTATAGAAATAATTGCTATTACACATGTCTTCTGCTTCGAGAAAAAGAAAAATCACAGACAAAGGAAGAGTTTTTCAAGATAAATGGGAGGAGTTATACTTTGTCACAGCACTCAGAGACACTAGTTATTGTCTTATTTGCCAGCAAAAGATAGCAGTAATGAAGGAGTATAACATGCGTCGGCACTTCGAAACAATGCACCGCGATAAATATGATGCTTACCAGGGCAAAGTAAGAGACGAAAAAGTTAAACAACTGAAATCATCATTTGACAAACAAATAAGTTTCTTTGCCAATTTTACTCAGTCAAGCGAAGATTCTGTAAAAGCAAGCTTTGTTCTCAGTGAAATGATAGCAAAGACCTCACGTCCCTTTACCGAGGGTTTGTTCATAAAAGAATGCCTTTTAGAGGCAAGTGACATTTTATGTCCAAGTAAAAGAAAGCTGTTTGAAGGCATCAGTTTATCCCCAAATACAGTGGCAAACAGGGTCACCGATTTAGCAGCAAATGTGGAGCATCAATTAGTTGCGGCGGTGAAGGACTTTGAAGCTTTTTCGATTGCCCTAGATGAGAGCACAGACATCTCAAATACCGCACAGTGTGCTGTGTTTATCAGAGGTGCTGACTACATCCTGAATTTGACGGAAGAGTTTCTAGAATTAATGCCATTAAAGAGTACTACAACAGGGCGCGATATATTTGAAGCTTTGGAAAAGTGCTTCGAGAAATACGGCTTGGCATGGGATAAGCTGGTATGTTTGGCCACAGATGGTGCACCGGCAATGCGTTCTGACAATGTGGGTGTAGTTGGACTTGTGAAAAACAAACTAAACAGTCATGAATCCGAGACGAATAACTTCGCTAGTATACACTGTATCGTACACCAAGAAGCCCTTTGTAGTAAAAGTCTGGAAATGAAGGAAGTGATGGATGTTGTAGTTAAAACAGTCAACTTTATACGATCTCCGGGGTTGAATCACCGACAGTTTAAATCCTTTCTTGCAGAAATGGACTCCGAGTATGGTGAACTACGTTATCATACTGAAGTAAGATGGCTGAGTCGTGGAAATGTTTTGAAGCGTTTCTTTGCACTCAGAAATGAAATCACTTCGTTCATGCAAATGAAAAAAAAGGCTGTTCCTTCGTTAACTGATGCTACTTTCCAATGCAATCTTGCTTTCCTAACAGATATTACACATCATTTGAATGAATTGAACTTGAAGCTTCAAGGTAAAAAACAAATTATTACACAGATGTATGATCATTTGAAATCGTTCAAAGTCAAACTACGTTTATGGATGAAGCAGTTGAGGGAGGGGAATTTGGCTCATTTCTCAACTCTGAAGTCATTGGGAAAAGTTGAAGCCGAATGCATGAAAGAATATGCAGATTTGCTGTCTGATTTACATCAGCAATTTGAAGTGCGCTTTGCTGAATTTGAAGCATTGGCACCGCAATTTCGACTTTTTTCAACGCCATTTGCTGTGGAAATTGACAGCGTGACTGAAGAATTGCAGATGGAGTTAGTGGAACTGCAATGTGATACTATACTGAAGCAAAAGTATGCTGAGGTAGGGATCCCAGAATTCTACATGTTTATTTCACGAGACAGATTTCCGAAGTTAGTATCTGCTTCAGCAAGAATTATTGCAATGTTTGAAAGCACATATGTACGTGAGCAATTTTTTTCATCCATGAATATCAACAAGACTCTGCGACGGTCACGCATCACAGATGAACATCTACAAGCAGTTCTGAGATTGATTTCTGCTGACAAGTTCAAGCCCAATATCGCGGCCCTTGTCAAGCAAAAGCGCTGCCAATTGAGTAGCCAAAAATGACTACAGCTATAGATATGAGTATATATCATTAGCCTACTTCTGTTTATCGTGTATTGTGTTCTTATTTGTGTATTTGTACGTTTGCATTTCATTCCGAATCGCCGCCTCTTTGCATTTCATTCCGTATTGCTCCAATCATGTACAACAACAATTTCATTCAAACACTTCTAAATGTGATTTTTTTTTCAGACCTGAATTGCTAAAATAGTAAATCACATTTTGTGACGGTATGTGTAGAATTTCAGTCTGCAAGGTTGGCTCAACTTCAATTGGACAATATAATCCCATCACATATGTTTTACCTGAAAAGACATTGAATACCCCAATCGGGGCTGCGGCCCGCGGCATCGTCAAAAACTAGAATTTGGCCCGCGAACACATTTGAGTTTGAGGCCTCTGGGCTAAATGATTATTAGTTTAATTTATATATATTTTTATTGAACAGTGGGAAAATGTTTTAGAAATAGTATAAGCAAAGTACACAATTATTTAATATATTCATATTGAAAAATAAAAATAGAATATTCCTGACTGACACGCGTCGGGGGTAGGCTAATCGTCAACCGGTAGAGAATTGCAAAGAACATTGTGTATCACCATTCGTATCCCCAAATAAGACGTCACCGACAAGGTCTGGCATCGGGTCATTCTGTGGGCTCTTTTGACGCCCCAAGAACGTGCGACACATAGGACGAGATGTTCAGATAAACCTTAGAACCAGTTTCACCTGCGTAGACGGCGTTGGATTTCACCAGTGAACTTTCTCCCCGATATTATTGTTCGAAAAAAAATCGATTTTTCAACTGGGTCTCTTCGTAAAGATACTGATGCTCAATTATCATATGAACGCAGTGCAGCAGCACAGTAGAATATGCTAACGACCTGTAATACGGTTTCTATACTAAGATTAACTGATGCTATGTGTATTCGGTAAATTTTAGACTTGAGTGATGCAACAGAAACCCAACAATAAGAGGATCACAGCACGGAAAACATTAAAGTTACTACATATGGACGTTTGAAAGAAGACTTGTCCTACAATATTTTTAGCTCGAATCGATGTAATGTGTAAATGCATAAATGTGTGGGGGGATTTTTATATCTTACCTCCATGCGGATCTGATATTTGTGATGTGAGCCGGTAAGCTATTATGCTTGTTGAATTCGTATACGCTGGCCCCGGTATTGTCGGAGTATAATCTGCTTCACTGATTGTTGGCTAACGTAGAAATAAATATATGACGTTTGTATTTTATGCTCGATGATTTTGTTGCAAGCACAGTACATAGACTCATGTAACATAGCAATAAACATATATAATATTATAAGACTTGGAGTCTGTAAGTAGTAGGTTGGTTAAATAGAAGATTTTTCGAAGTGACTATTTCTTATGTTATTTTTTTTATTGAATATTATTGATATAAAGCTGTGGCGGACTTGAGCACCATAAAGTCTATTATGACTAAAGCGGACTTGATGAGGACGCCTAATGAATGTGGTCATATAGCAATATTAGTAATAATGTTCATATGCCGCTGGACAAGTGAGGCCTCGTAATGCTCTCCAATTCTTATTCCACTACCCCTGCATGCTTTCTCGAAATTTCTGAGCGCCACGTGAGCATGCTACGAGTTTTATCAATCAGGTCTTTGATCTGAAAAGAATATAGATACACGACCTACCGATTAAAAAGCAGGACGCTCCACCATTACGGCCCGACAAGCAGTGAAACAATTGGCGTTGCATTTTAAAACTAACATCAATTTAAACAAACATGTTTAAAACATTGCCCTTGTTTTTGTTCAAGTTTTTTTTAACCGGGACGTCACTAATTCTTAATTGTGGATTGACATTGACAATTGAAAATATATTGTAAGTAAGGCTCCTTCGAGGAGAATAGCTCCCTACCACTGTCATAAACAGACCAAAAAATATATTTAACCGGGACTACATCGTTTTGAAGCATCATCAATATCAAAACACCCATTCCGTAGCAATGATATATATCTATGCCATAACTGTTGAACCTACGACGATTTCGAGGTTTCCAGCCACCCCACATCGTATAATCGATTATATTGGGGGAAATTCCTCCGTAGGCTCATACTGCATGCTTTGTTTTTGCGAAAGTATTTATACAATTATGGCATATCTGATACAACATTTGAAAAAAACAATATTTTTTCTGGTTATTTTCTGAAACACTGTTTTAAAACATCTTTGAAACAGAGTGTTTTAAGACACCGTTTGTTTCAAATGCAAACCTAGAAACCACGCGCTGTCGATTTCGAAAACCGAAGTTGTAGTATGAATCGTGTAGTTGAGACGACCAAAATGTAGCGGATAGCAGTTACATTCCCTTACTGATAGCTGTTATGTATTTTCCATCCATACATACATACCTTCAATTGTGCAGATGTATAGTAGCTTCTTACATATAGCCAGCGTTTGAAGATTGGTAATGTAATAAGAAAAAAGTCATCAACCTCATCAGCAACCACTTTGGAAATTATATATGGGGTTAGTGCATCACCAATCACGAACCTCACATCACGTCACTGCTAACAATGCATCATGCTACAGATAGTGGTCCCATAATAAATTTATCATACATTATATTCGTTTAGTTCTTATGCAAGTCATTCTGTGTTTCATATCCATCCGAGAGGATCACTTATTAGTAGGGCCATTTAAAGTCATTAAAGTCATATTTTTTTCTATGCATCAGTAAGTCGTGGAATCAATTTTAAAGCGAAAACCGCATCCCTATGGGGTATATTAAGAAAGTTATAAAGTCATATAAAGTCATATTTTCCTGGTTAGGTCATAAAAAGTTATAAAGTCATATTTTTAGTAAAGTTTAAATAAAAAGTAGCAATTTAGGCGGTGAAGCAATCAAGCACTAAGAAACTAAGGCAGTTACTGGTTGGGGTAGCTGGTCGAATGCTGCTCAATATTATGCCGAGACGTAGGAAGGTGAAGTTATTGTAAAGAGCATCAAAAATTCAGTCAACTATCCAAAGTTGACTATTCAGTCAATTTGCCTCCACTATAACAATATTTCAAACTTAATACTGAAAATGGAAAATTATAGCCTACGTACACCGTCAACCTGATGTGATGTTGTAATGGAAAGTTATAGCCTACGTACACGCCCATGCTGATCTAAATGCCCTTGATTTCGGAAAAGATCCGCTTGAACTCAAAAATTACATAAGAAGCAATTGGACAAAAACGATGTGAAAAAAATTATGGAGCTACAAAGACGAGACATTTCACCATCGCTTTATGCAAAACTGCAAAAGTGTCAACCCACATCAGCGTCTGTGGAGCGCTCATTTTCCTTACTAAAGTCATTTTACGTCCAAAACGTAACTTCAAAGACTCTAACATTCCGCACTACATGAAACTGTACTACAACAGTGGCTTATAAATAAAAATGGATGTGTTATGTTGCGATTGCTTTACTCTTTAGTTCCGTGAGTGACGTTGTTCGCATGTAAAAATACACGATTTTCACATAAAGTCATATAAAGTCATATTTTCCGAAAAATAAAGTCATATTATGGATTTTTTAAGGTCATATAAAAATGGCCCTACTTATTAGCATCAAAATGTATGCTGAGTATAGTTTACTTGTACCAATATTTAATATAAGTTGTTCGAAAGTCTGGGGGTATCTAGAGTATGCGATCGGGTGAGGATCGCAATTTTTATCCAATAGAAAGAATTGGATTTGGGCAAGGGACTAACCCACCTCCCCTCTCACCAACTATTATGCATGTTTTGTAAGAGATTGTCTAAACCGGCGTGACTAATGATCTTAAACAGGGGTGTCAAACAGACGGCGCATGAGCTGGATGAATAAAAAAATCGTAGTATTACAATTATTATATAATTCGTTGAACCGATAGCAGACGATATAGATCAGAGGTCTTAAACACGCGACCCGCGGGCCGCATGCGGCCCACGACGGCATTTTGGAATTTCAAGTATTCAACAATATATTCAAGTTCCATCTATTCTTTGTAGATATAAGAACGTAAAGTTCACGCTAAAACTACTATAAAAATCACTGAAATTTCAACAAACTTCACTATCATATCACTTTTAAAAACTACCATGCGGTAGAAGATCAGCTTTTACGTCGCATTTCTAGTTCATGATGATAAAACATGACCCGTTGATGATTCGTCACTGAAAATTGTAATTTGGTTTGGTGCGACCTTCTCGTAAAATTATTCAATTTCAGATTGACTGGGTGATTAAATAAAAATGAATTGAGATGAGTTGGGTCAAATGTTAAAATCAGAGAAGGCCTTGAGACTCGGAACGGTGACTTGGTAATCCTACGGATGCAACAATCTGGGAAACTGTCAGGGAGAGTAGTAATATATCAAAAGGTCGTAACTTGCGTTGCGTAAGGTCTATACCAGTGGTCGGGAACCTTTTTTGCCCTAAGAATCATATTGGCCCCATTTTCCCGTCTCCACTCCCTAAGAGCCATACATGCCAATCAACTGGTACGTCACAATTCGAAATTCGTGACGCCATGGTAGCACTTATTCAAACTCACTGCATGGGATCCCTCGTGTGCGTCACATTTTTTCTGTAAAACTGGTCTCTATTGTTCGAAAATAAAGGTAAGACGCAGACGGGCCAAGCCTCACCAATGATAACGCAATTCATCGTAAGTAGCTTAGAATTTTACAACTGATATTAGTCGAATGTGACTGTCACACTGATTCCGAAAATCTAAATACTTATCGACTTCTCAATTCTCAAAGTATTCGGCGGTAACATAACGTTGCGCTACACGCATACATTTTATCGCCAGTACTACACAGAACGTGCAGAACGTGGAACGTGGATAGCTATGGCGTTGTTTGTAATTCGAGTTTGTAATTGTGAATGTCACTTCCACAACAGTTCGTTTCGCGCCGTAGATCAGGAAGACAATGCGTATTTACACTGCGTTTTGAAACGAGCGTCGCCATGTCTGCTATGCTCTTTGATTCAAGGTATCGCACAATTCAAGATTTCGATTCGGATACATCGCGAGAAGGTTTGAGTCACCAGCCATTTCGATGGCTTGGGTTCAAATCCCATCGCTGCCACCACACCAGGATACAGAGCCTGTACTCTCTGTTGCACCACGAGACGATGTCGACACACGATAAACATTTATCACAGAAGAGACATCCCAACAGCACGAGTAGTCGTTATATAAGGCAACTAAATAAACGGCGCAATCAGAGAACTAATCATTAGTCTGCCTATTACCAGAAGCCGAGGTTCGGCTCCAGTATAACATAAACAATACTTGCGCATAGAATTCGCGAGTGATATTGGCCGCCGGCGTGACAGTAACTTAAATTTGAGGATTTTGAAGGGAGGGGGTCCGAGCCCCTAAACCGGAAGACGGCATTGTCTTTGCCTCTGAAAGATATGTTTATACTGCCACGAGAATAATTATTTTGGCCATGATGGAAATTTAACAACAAGACGCTTCAATATTGGTCAATTTATTACAAAAATTTGGCGCAAAGAGCCATATCTTATACCCAAAAGAGTCATATATGGCTCGCGAGCCATAGGTTCCCGACCACTGGTCTATACTCTATCTATAGCTATCTAATCAGGTGAATATGGCAATTATTGGTATTCTGTGACCCCCGTGGCGTATAGTTGGTTACATGCTGGGTGTTGTTTGCTCTCTTTATCCATGTTATTATCGGCGGGGAGTAAGGTAGTAGTACGCTCTACAGCTGTAACACCAATGAATTCTTCGTCGATTGGACATTTCAATTCCAGGCGTTCTTAATCAGGAATGCTGTGGAATATTATCGGGGCCAATTTATTCAACTGGAAAATAGTATTCGTGATTTTATGTGAATTGGCTTTCCGATTTTAATATAGGTATCATCAGAAATTGTGTTTGAAATGGACAGGGGCTAAGAAAAATCGTATTCGAGGCACAAGGGTATACGATCGCTTAAAAGGTTAAGAAGCAATACTATTACTATGGCCCAATATTGATTATATTAAAGTTGTTATTGATATGTTCCAATAATAATCGAAGGCAAAATGTAACGCTGATTTAATTTGACTTTGGCAATGACAGTAACCACAGCCTATACTTATTATGACTATATCAAAACCAGGATTAGGCTAAACCGCTCAAATGCTCTGATACCAGATCAATCTTCAGTAGATTTTAAAATATTCCACATAAAATTGTGG
This sequence comes from Botryllus schlosseri, assembly GCA_000444245.1. Lineage (NCBI taxonomy): Eukaryota > Metazoa > Chordata > Ascidiacea > Stolidobranchia > Styelidae > Botryllus > Botryllus schlosseri. Next base: position 3,029 of record ATSW01016813.1, on the reverse strand, counting down.
CACGTCATAGGTCTACTAGCTGCACTATATAACCCGACAGTTTTACGATGTCATGATTCATCTTCTTGCATGATGTCTATACCTCATTAAATAAATAAAAATTAGACCCGGCACAAAAACAATTTCATTCAAATATTTGAAAATGTGATTTTTTTCGGTGTTAAGCTTGAACAGTACAATAGTAAATTACATTTCCACGGTGTTTGTGGAATGCCTGTCTGCAAGGTCTCGTCAGATAAGGCCTACTTAAAAACTAAACATTGAATATCCCTATTATTGCTGTTGCGGCCCGCGGAGCACTGGCGTAGCAAGTTCAAGCAATCTTGCCAATAAAAATAATTACAAATAATATGCCGCGTCTCAGCCTCACCGTCCCAACGTTGATAAAACCAAAATAATAAAGACAATAAATAGTGAACGACTGTATTGTGCAAATAGAAAATCGATAGCCGCCTCAAACAAAATCAGCGCTAATACCCTCAAATTCAAGTTTTTGAACGTGCTCTCTTTCTGTAGACAGAATGGATAGGGCTGATAGCCGATCATCATTCATGGTAGAACGTAAATAAGACTTAATCAGTTTGAGCTTTGAAAAGCTCCTCACACAGCTCGCAATTGAAACACCAATGGTCAGATAAAGTTTCAGACACGAGCTTTGCATTACCTAACCACCAGAGATGAGCATGGATTAGGATTAGGTTTTGAAAAAACAGGATTTGTGAAATTTTGTCGGATTTGGATTGGATTTGGATTAGACATTTTTTTCAGAAAGGATTAGGATTTGGATTGGATTTACCTATTTTCTGGGAGATTGAAATTTCGTGTGGCGAATGGCGACAAACTATATTCAGATCAGTTATTACTGTAATTATGGTTACTAAGTTATCTTGAATCAAGTGAATCGTTGGTTGTGAAAGAAAATTTTCGAATACCTCCATTGCATAAATTAATATTTTTTCTGAATTTCCAGTTGGAATCGGATTAGGATTGGACATGGAATAGAATCTGAAAAAGTTATGGATTAGGATTAGGATTTGGATTAGGACATAGAAATTTCAAATCCGCTCATCTCTGCTAACCACTGTAAAACATCAAACGCTGTTGCACTACGATCAAGCGTGGTTTCACTGATCCGCACCAGCCTCTTGACCCTTTTAAAATCTCAAGTTGAACAACTTCATATGATCATAACTTAATTTGTGTACGTCCTAGAGGCCTCATATTGGTTTGTACGAAAAGCTAGCAATCTTCTGATATATATGAACCCTAATTTGAAGTTATAAGCCATCCATAAGGCCATAAGCAGCTAACTCCAAAAAGTCGACCTCGTTATCATAAGTGCATCTAAAAGCGCTGGTGAATAAATTGTGACTTTCGCTTTGCAGCAGCGCGTGGGAATTAAAAAATCCAAACATATCTCTTATGTCATGGGCACTTGGGCAGGCAACATACGGCCAGCGAAGGGATTTTGTCCGGCCCGCGGACTGTTGTCCGTCTTACATGATAATGTGGCCGCGACCCCAGTCTGTTGAGATCCCCTACTATTTGCTTACTAGGTCCAATTTTAGTGACTGTGTGTTATTATATACGTGTAGTGTATGCGCATGCGCAGCGTGCGAGAGTGGAGCTTACGCGTAAGTTCGTACAAGCGAGAAGACTTGCATTATCCGCATTTACCATGTACTAAACCTTAATGTCGTTTGCGGTAATCATATAGTGTTTGTCGACTACAATGGTCATTTACACCAGGCTGATATTTCTTATTTTTGATTCCGTAACTGCCGACATGTAGCACGACACACTTCTAGGCTTGTAAGACACCGCTTATGCCAGTCGTTGCCAACTCAAAACGGGTCTCGGGCCACTTCTCAAATTTGGTAGAGGACGCAGGCCGCATGAATTCAATATCGCGATTAATAAGGCCACGTTGAACAACGACGCTATCTCGTCACGTACTCAACCCTAACGGATTGATATCTTTGTAAATTTTGGGTACTGGACTTATCGAACGCCTTGAAATCCTAATTAAGGATTGCACTGTGTGTTTATTGATTAGAGAGAACCAGACATGGCGGCGGCAGCGGCTGTATGACAACGCTATTCTCAAATCCGCACATTGTCTGCGTCATTATCGGCGAGAAATGGCTTTGAAGTGACATTGCTCTCGTTAAAATACATTCATTAAATACGATTTATTCCCTGTATGTGGATAAATGGGTGAATAATGTATCGATTCAGCAATCCGGCCCGCCAAGTACTTAATTTTTCTATATATCCGGCCCGCCGACTGGAGCAGTTGCCCGCCCGTGATTTAAGGGGTGGGTAAACCTAGTTTCAGCTTCAAGTTTAAATCTGCCCAAAGCTTGAAAACTTCTTCAACAACTCTGAGGCAAGCATCTTCTGATTGTTCGCCAGGCGTTCTCCTTTTTCCGCGAACTCTCCGAACAATCGGCCATGACGGCTATTTCGGAGTGGTTCCATTGCCATGTTAACATATTAATTCGTGTGCCGAGCGAGATAGTGTAATCGTGATGCGTACGGCTTCTTGATCGGTAGGTTGTGGGTTCGATCCCCGGTCGGGTCAGACCAAAGACTCGAAAACTGGTATCAACGGTTATCCCGCTAGGCGCTCAGCAATCATAGAGGAGAAAAAAAGGGGGTGCAGACTAGATGACCTTACTATGAAGTCCGTATCGCATCTCCGTCGTCTAAACATCTCGGTTGTGCAGGCGAAAAAGAATACCATCTCTCTCAATCTCTCTCTCTCTCACACACACTGTGCAGCCTCATTTTGCCGCCCCCTTGGAGCCTGCCGCCCCTGGCGCAGAGCCAGAACCGCCAGGTGGCTGCTACGCCACTGCATACCGTGCAAAAGCTTATGACGGATCTAGGTAAGGAGCATCGTTAAAGTCAATAGAGACCAATACCATCTTTGCGTATAATCTGTTAGCGATAAATGACGAGTCAGCTCTCACTCGCATTAGGAAACGAAATTACCACTAACACAGTTCAGTGACAAACTTAAAACT
>ATSW01016811.1:0-13265 GCA_000444245.1 Botryllus schlosseri | reverse complement strand
TCTCAGATGCCGAGCATATATTGAAATGCTCCTTCGCAAGAGTGTTTAAGCGTTCGGATCAACCTCCCAATTATGGACCAGAAAAATGCCCGGCACTTTTACATCTACCTTGGCCAGGCAATGTGTCCAATCGGTTTGAAAAGTTGATCAAATCGGCGGTGCACCGTTGCTATTATAGTGTAAATGCGTATGTGGTGTATACAACCAAACCACTTCTGCCAAACTTCCGAAAGGATGTACTTCCTGCTTTAAATGCAAGTAACGTCGTCTACGAATTTAAGTGCCACTGTGATAGTAGGTATGTGGGACGTACATCACAAAGATTGTTTGAACGGATAACGCAACACATTCCCAAATTGATTCGCTCAAAAACTTGCGCAAATGACCGCGCGGAGTTCGCACGACAATGCAAATTAGCCGCCAAAACCGACTGTTACGAGGATTACCAAGCATACGCTTCGGCAATTGGCCAACATTTAAGTGAGAACCCTTCTTGTGCTCAAAACTATAATGACCAAATGTTTACTGTCATTGCGCGAGGCAGAACCTTGTTTCATTTGAAAGCCCTAGAATCAACAATCATCCAATTGATAAGCCTATTTTATGTAGACAAAAAGATTTTCTGTATAACTTACAAACTTCCCATTAGTGCGTTCTATTTCGTGTTTGTTATTGTTTAGTTTCAAATTGCTATGTTACTATACTACCGAACACTTCAAGTTTGTTATTGTTGCCATTGTTACATTGCGGACTACATGGTATGTAATTTCTGATTGTTGCGTCATACTTCGCCTTTCTGGTTTTGCTTTTCATTCTGTTTAAATCCCTTCAGTGTGCCGTTAACTCTTGAAAAGAGGCACCCGAAAAGTCTTCGAGTTGAATAAATATTTTACTACAATGGATGTTGTATTGAAAGCTATTAGTATTTCACAAATATATCTCTTGCAATTTTGAAAGCCATCACCGGCGATAGACTCTCAAAAGAGTTGAATATGTGTAGTTCACGGCAACTGCTTAAAGTTACATACTTGCATATTTCTCAAACATTGGTTTTGTACTTGTAATTCAAGTGGTTTTGACATGTCTTTGAAATCTCCAAGTCTACTTGTAATTTTTCAAATTACTTCAACTTTTACTTGAGTATCACTGACTGCTACGCTGCCAACTATGCAAAATAGCCGAATAATTCCTAGGATGTACTGTACACCACGGAAACTAAAATTGACATAAATCCACACAGGACGAAATTAATTAGTAAGCTAAGAAACGTATTTCACCGACGCTTCCTTTTCACTAAACGTTGCAAAATTTTGATATCACAATGTTTGTCGGACGTGATGATGTCAAATCTGTAGGTGAAGGACAAGCTTACGTGCACGCTCGTTGGATGCAAGGGAAGACCGCACTTCCCTTAACTCAGAGTTCAGCTCTCTTGCTTTGTGAGAGTATTGCTCGCGCGGCCATTCGTGGATGCCGTGACATTCATCCATCTGATATTGCATTTCCTGCACGGGATAAGGATATTGGTTTGAATGCGATCGGGGAATTAATCGTTCTATATCTATGCCTTGATGCCTGCTTGGAGTCTGCGAACATGTTTGAGTTGTTCAGCGGGATTGTGGTTGTCTTGATCGAGGTTCATTTCCAAGTCGCTGAGTTGCGCCTCGTACTTCTTCATGGCGTGCATCACGTTACTGCACTTCTCGATTTCATCATCCAAGTTGGCTTGTATGGATTTGATGGCACTGGCGTGATTCTCCCTGTTGTGTTGACGTACATTAGCAATTTTTCACTTTTCGAATGCATGAATTTTTGTATGCATATTCAGAGGTAGCCAGTAGCGATGTGCATAGTGTCATTAGTAGGGCAAGTTTTTGTTGGAGCCAAATCCTTGGAAAGCTGCACTTAATTTTCACAAAAGTTGCATTTATGGACAAGTTCCTTGAAATTATTAGGGTATGAGATACTCGAATCGTTCCGTATCCGTATCTGTATCGCACTGTAGCAAAACTCAATGTTGAAGACTTCAACAAAATCAATAGCCTGAAAAATTGACCCAGTGAAAATATAATTTTCGACGGTCTAGCCCAGGGGTTCTCAACTTCCCTTGTATAACGGGCCGCATTTTAACAGCAGAAGACGCTGCGGGCCGCAGAAAAATATTTACATGTATTTGTGGGCTAATGTTAAATTTAGGCTAATGTAGCGTATTTACCAGTCGTATACGGCCATGTAGTACGTTTTTATGCATTCTAAAGCATTATTGGACAGCGTTCGTAAGTTTGCAGCTGCTGCTTGTTGTAAGACTATGTATCTCCTTGCGGCGCAAGTAAATCACTTCATGGAGCGTCGGTCGGTATATTCAACTTCAAACCCTTCCACAAGAGAACCGAACTCTCTGTTTCAATGCGTGAGAGAGCAAGTATAAAATTACGGTAACTTTTGCGTTACGGAGGCCATTATCACATTGAACTCTGAGTGATATGTGAAGAAGTCTGGTGATCTGGGCCATTTCTGAGCAAACCAATCGGCCCTTTTTCTTTCCTTCCAAGCCTGGGGCCCTGCATCATTAATTTCAGTAGTCAGATTTGTCAAGTTGATATTTTTACTGGTCCCCTCCCCACGTTTGCCCAGCCTGCATTTACTCTGCATATACGTCAACTCTGATAAAATTCAACCAGATAATTAGTTATGCAATATCGGTGGAATCGTCCGAGGCTGGGTTAAGTATAGTCTACGCGGCAACGTGTTTCAGAACATGCTATAAAATACCGACTGGCATTGATGTTTCTCGTCTGGTCACGATTGAATCAGACGACTGAATCTTCGCAATTCGTCGGGTGATGTTGTCCTTGCTACTAAGTTCCGGAAACAGCAGATATTCACACAGAATGTTGAGGTTTTATTGAAATAACACCTTCTTTAGCAGATTTCTTGGGTTTAGCGATATTCCAATCAATTTTGAACGATGCGTCTGTAACGTCATCGGCAATCTCAACAACCGTTTGCAGTGAGTCTAACACTCTTTAAAAGTGTGGGCCTACTATACGTTGCGGAATTCTCTTGAACTAGAGTCCAGTCGAATACCGATTCAAATCAATACCAATCTTAAGTCGAGCATACATCAAGAAACGAGAACACATTAAAGCAGGGGTTCTCAAACTATTTTAGACACGCCCCCGTTTTTGATAGGTAAAATTTAGTGCCCCCTTATCGTCATATAACAAAATGCAACCAGAATTCTAGCAACACAAACGGCTAGTTCGATGGCAAGGAAGGTTATGGCTGTTGATGAGAGAATTCTCAAATATGAAATTCTGACTATACACCGAGAAATAACTAGGAAACGGAGATAAATTGCGCAGAGCGCAAATTTTTTTGTTCAGATCCCCCCCTCAGATGCTTTCAGGCCCCCAACGGAGCGCATCCTCCAGTTTGAGAACCACTGCTTTCAAGAATGAGTAATCAAATGAAATAGAGACGGTGCGATAAAAGAGCTAAGTATCTAAATTAATTTGTAAAAATACCGTGTCAGAAGTAATTGCGTTTATAATGAAAGATGTCGCGGGCCGCAAAATAATCGTCTGCGGGCCGCATGCGGCCCGCGGGCCGCGGGTTGAGAACCCCTGGTCTAGCCTAAATGTACGTCAAATTTAAAAGACAGTGCAATAATCAAGCGATAGATATTTACATATAGTGCCAAATAATTCCAGTAAAAAGTTGGTTGCATAAAAAATCGAAAAACAGCTCAAAACACCATACTACATAACTTCTGAGAAATTAGGAAGCTGCCGGAAATTGTACAAAAAAGTTGCAAAAACTTGCCCTAGACATTAGATTTTTGTGTTGGTCACGAAGCTGCCCCATGCAATTTCGAAAGCAGCTCACTTCCGATGATCTACTAAAAGTATGCAAGTCATCGGCCAAATCTACTTACATATTAGATCTTCGTTTTCTACTTCAAGAAATTTTGACATATCTTTGAAACTGCAACTCCTACTTATAGCTGCAGATTGAGTAGATATTTACATCATCACTTCCTCTCCTACTTGAGTAGCAACGGTGACTGCTTAGACCAGCTCTGTAACAGGGTAAGCGTGACGGCTCTACAGTTATCAGATTGTGCACCAAAACTTCGTGAACAGCTGATACTCAGGATTGTAGTAAGGTTAACTTTTGCACCTCATGGTGTCCAATTCTTCATCTTTTTCTTGCAGTCTGAGATCGAAGTTCGCCTTCACCTTAGTGAGTTCGGATTGCAGGAGCACAACTTTGCCCTGCGTTGGGAAATATGCGTTAGCAAGCCGCTAAGAACTCTTCATTAGAGCATAGCGACGCTGACCTCTTCGATTTCTTCCAACGCGTTTCGCAGCTCATCGCAATCCAGCTCTGCTTTCTTTCTGGCTTTCTCGGACTCGTCGAGTGTGTTAGTCAATTCATCGATTCGATCTAAACGGAATATTAGAGTACGAAATTGGGCGGATAAAATCCACAGACGGGCAAGTGAAGCGCCTGATTGAAAATTTGGGCATTAGAAATTTGAGGATGAAGATTTTTTCATTAATGGCCTCATGCCAATGTTTCATTTTCAGATAATGAACATGGATATCGTCTTAATGTCTGTATTGGAAAAGATCGATCACCAATGACGTGATGTCACAGATTCCTTTTGACGTGATGGACATAGATGTTCATGTTCATAGAGCCAAATTGAAAATATTATATTTTATTTTGATTTCTCGCATGCAATTATCTTTATTGTTTTTTGAGAGAGGAGGTGAAGGCGCCTTTCGCTCCTTAGTAGTCTTGCGCGTTTGATGAGATGATCGATTTCAATGATGTACAAGATGCGTATTTCATCAATATTAATTAATCCGCGATCTGATACCAGGGTTGTAATGACTCGAGTCACGATTTTTTTGTGACTCGACTTGACTCGAGTCATTTTCTTGAAATTGGAAAATGACTCGACTCGACTAGAGTCAATATTTGTATTGACTCGACTTGTACTCGAGTCTTTACGCATGACTCGATCCAAGTCATTGACTCGGCTTATTTTATATGACTTGAAGATGAAGAAATTTGCGAATCGTAATGGCTAGATCAGGGGTTCTCAGCCCTTTCTTGGCCGTGGCCCATTTTCTGGTTTGAAAATGTGCTGTGGCCCACCTCTTATCTTGGAGTCACAATCTTGATCGACGAGTGATAATCGAAGGCGCCGATATGCCTATTTCTCTGAAATATGATCATTTTCTCTTATTTACTGATGATATTTAAATGTACACCTTTCGACCCATAGAACCGCGCTAAGCGCGACGAAAATTTTCGAGTTGAATAAATATCTTCCAACAAACGACCCACAAAATAATCTTGGGCCCCTTCTAGCTCCCGCAATTGGGGGTTTGGGTGCAGCAGTTACTGCCCTGGTAGATGATAGGCTAAACCTCCCGTGTGTTTTATGATCGGCCGCCACTCACTTCGTGTCGCGAAAAAAAATGATCAAATCCACGCATCCACTGTGTGATTGACATGGTTTCACTATTTTGGGAAATAATATAGTTATTCTGGGTCAGCTTCAAACAATTCATTGTTGAATGGGGTAGGCTACTACCGAGAAGTGCATGCTGTACAATGCACATTGTATGTCTTGTAACAAACCGACTGAAGTTGTGATGTCAGAATATCCAATCCAATGATACAATCAATTCACTCTTACATTATGTACAATGATTGCCAGGGCGGACATTTTAAACCGACTCCGAAGATTAATGCGCTGCGCTAAATCCCCAATCCACTGAATCTGGGTTAATTTTAAAAAGTAGAATCAATGATTGAAAACATAAGTTGACCATGACTTCAATACTGTGACTTGGACTCGGACTCGAGTCATAACACTATGACTCGGACTTGACCATTAAACGGTGACTTGGACTCGGACTCGAGTCGGTGATGAATTGAAAATGACTCGACTTGACTCGAGTCAAAACCACAAAAGTAAGATTGACTCGTGACTCGGAACCATGTGACTTGGTTACAACCCTGTCTGATACTCTCCGGTGATGCAAAGTCAGTGATTGAAAAATCAGCGTTCGCGCACCGGAAAGGAACTTGTTCCGCTGGTTCAGGATTTCCATCTGCTCGTTCATTTTCTCGCACGACGACTTAAGGTCGTACATTTCGGCCAAGTAGCGCTGGGAGGAATCCAGTTCGTCTTGAAGCTCCTGAACGCCCAACTTCCAAGACGCGGTGTCGTTTTCGAAGTCGCGTTGCCTCTTGTCCATGATGGTGGCGATAGCCTGCGAAGTGTGAATTTACCGATGAGCAATATTTGAATAGGTTCTTGGAGGTACAGAACATCAATATACAATTGACTAGTATATTCATATTGAAATGAGCCCGAATATTTTCGGCTGACACTCGTCATGGTTAATCGTCAGCAACTAGTAGAAAATCGGAAAAAAGATTGCATATCAACAATCATATCACAAAATATTTGAGATACGATTGTTGGTATACCATGCTCTTCAAATTCTCTACTAGTTGCTGACGTCGACGATTACCCCTGACGAGTGTCAGGCGAAAATATTCGGGTTCATTTCAATATGAATATACTATTCAGATTGGGAATATAAAAAGAACCAATGAAGATCATACTCAAAAACAACGGAAAGAGCAAAAAAGAGCATCTAACATTTCGCTGAATAAAGATCTACATCGAAAAAGTGTGACTTCGGGCACTAGGTCGAGGTGCATGCCAGATTAAGAAACTGACTGGTCGTTTCGCCATCTTCCTATCTGCTGTATCGCATTGTCCATTGTGCGAGTCTTGAGCAAATTTCATGATATCTATGTGTTCCCATAAATGCTTTTGCTGTAGTTACTATAACTCATTAAAATATGGGTTACGTGCTTCATGCGCGTACCTTTATATCACAGAGTGTCATTTGACACACTTCCATCAGATTAGACAGACATTTTCTCAACAAAATGTTTCGAACTAGGTATTGTATCTTGTGTTTCGAAATCTGGTAAAGACGCACTGTTCAGTGTTGGGACGGCACATGTACGTCATATATTATGGGTTGCTTTGTGTGGAGTCATGCATGCTGAAGTTATCAACTGGATACATCATTTCCTCTATTTCACCGAACTCAATTCAATGTTAGCATAAGTCAATACCACATTTTGATTTGATTTGCTACGCTACTGTCTACATCTAATCGAGAAACAGTACCGATTACTTTGATTTAGCGCAATTGGTACGGATAACTCACCTTCTCGTGATTGATGGTCAAGTCCTTCATTTCATTGGTGAGGCGGATCTTATTCTTTTCAAGGGTCTCGCACTTGGAAAGAGCATTTTCCGTTTGCTCTTCAGCCTCTCGCAGACGGATGGCAAGTTTTTTCCTGGCAATTTACATTTTAAAATGCATACCTACCATACGTTGTTCCATTATTCTACTATCTCACTTGGCCTTCTCCAGTTCTTCGATGCGTTGGATCGCGTCGGTCTCGTACTTTGTTATTCCGCTGCCCTCTTCAATGAAGGGCTTGGACAGCGTGCGTTGAAACTTGGCATTGCCTTCTTGTTCTCTTTTAATCCGCTCCGACAACAGGTCAAGGCCGTGAAGAGGCGGCTAGAGGGTGTGGGAGTGTTTATATTGTAAATAGAAGTTCGTGTTGGGTTCCAAGGACGGAGCATGGAGATGTATGTTCACCATTGTTAATTATAGAAAGGAAATGGACGGCAAAGTTTGGTTGTGGAATGGGACAAGTCTGAAATCGTGTCACAATGAGAAGCGTAGTTAGATACCCCCCCCCGCTGATATAACCTACAATGTTATTGCCTATCGATGTGGTTATACGGAATTAAAACGCAAATTTGAACAATTCGAAAACCCTTTTACGAAAAATAATATCTTGATTTACAATGAATATCAATTGATATATGATATAGTAGTCAATCGTCAACATCAATTCATGTCAAAAATAGTCGATATAACGAAGCAAAATGCTTTGCTTCCGGCCTGATAAAAACAAATTGCTCCTATCAGTATCCTTCGCGTCTCGTCAGCAAAACGAGTCATATCAATGGAATAACCACGGTTGGTCAGGGCCATACCTTTACATATTTCGTGTCATTCGACCAGAGTTATAATGACTCGAGTCACGATTTTTTGATGACTCGACTTGACTCGAGTCATTTTCTTAAAATACGGAAATGACTCGACTCGAGTCAATCTGTGTATTGACTCGACTTGGACACGAGTCATTGCGCATGACTCGAGCCAAGTCATATGACTTGAGACTCAGACGGCCAAGACCGACATTTCATTGTAATTTCGAAGAACAGTAAATTAATCACCCTGTTGGGATTTCGTCTATTGGTACTGGTTCTTGAAAATGCGATTGGAAACCGCTAAAAGTGAGAAGTAGTATATTATAAAAGCGAACCATTCGATATCACCAAATAGAGTTATAAAAGTGGGTTTAACAAGACTTTAACTGGAAACTGAGCAGTCAACACAATGACTTGGACTCGGACTCGAGTCATAATACCATGACTCGGACTCGAACCCCTGCTCGTTGACTTGGACTCGGACTTGACTCGGTGGTGAATTGAAAATGACTCGATTTGACTCGAGTCAAAACTATAAAAGTGGGATTGACTTGTGACTTGGGGCTTTGTGACTTGGTTACAGCCCTGCATTCGACCTCTACCTGATCAGTTAAGATATCATGCTTTTTCTTTGAAGACAATTTGCATTGTAGCTCGTCACGTTCTTGCTCAATCGTGGTGCGGGCTCTTCTCTTTTGTTCGAGCTCGCTTTCAAGCTCTTCGATGAGACCCTGCGAAAGAGCGAGAGACATCGTAAGCGAGTGCATTTTAGGCCTGTCTGCAGGCTTGGATATACTTTGGGGCGCACAAAAATTCTCCAAATCCTCCCAGCGATTTACAGAGGGGGAAGGTAACAAGGTACTTATATTTTTCTCAGATTACTGTAGAAGGCTTCCCCGATCCGATCGATCCGCTGTATTGTTGCGCTGTATACAGTCCGTCCGGCAATCAAGTTCATTGGAACATAGAATGTTCCGGTTCAAACTAATGGAATAAATTCAGAATTTTTGTCACCGAGAATCTCTTGTTGAATCAATATTTGACAAGGTGATTCAACACCATGCACTGCAAAGTGCGCCTTATTAATAACGGATGACATTGCTAGAATACTAGTGTATAAAGCAGACAAAAATTAGTACAGGTGATTGCAAACGAGATAGCGCGAATCTAGTCAGTAATTCGTAACATGGGTACAGTACAATGCAATGGGGTTCCAAGTCTGACTGTTCGCTCGTTATAATGGCGTTCAAGCTGCTTTGCTGCATTTCCCGAATAATGTTGGGAAAGCCACGTTGAAGTAACGAATATGGACAGGAATGACTTTCAATTGAGAGGCATACACAAACATACTGTCCAATTTCAAGCTTCGATTAATTAGACTATTATGAAACTAACTCAAAAATAATTTTGCAAATGAATATGGGTGCAAAAACAATTTAATTCAGAGAAGAAGAACATGAATCTGCTTGTGTCATCGAGAGAAGAGATGGTGTTTCTCAGCGCACGCATGTCGAAATCAATGTCTTAAATAAGGTCGCTTCGATTGTCTGAGTACTAATCACGTATTACAATCTACTGGGACGTTCAAGCATTTTGTACGAGGTGGCCACCCCCCATAAAAATAGTGACAAGGTTGCTGCGCCAACTCGTAACGCAGTAACTCCGCCCCTATGGCTGCTTGCATCACCATTATGTGTAAAATTATCACAAAAATAACAGCGAAATATCCTTGGTATCACAGTAACTGGACTTATTGTCGAAAATTGCTCATATACGTACTGTTGCTAGTCACTTTGGGCTAGTTGCTTCGCAATTTCAGAAGTAGCCATCTCCGATTACCTGCTAAAAGTATGTGACCCATCGGCAAAATCTTCTTTTTGAAACCACTTTCTCAGATACTTATCAGACTTTCATTTTCTACTGCTACTAGAAGTAAATCATATACATAAGAAGTAAATCACTATATCTGCTTGTACTTCAGTAGAAATTCCCAATGTCACTATCTAATTCTATTTGCGTACCAGCGCGGGCTACTTAGATTCAACGGAATTGATACAGATGGCTCACCCTTTCCCGATTGATGGTCAAGTTCTCCCTTTCATTGGTGAGATGGTTCTTGATCTTTTCAAAGCTCTTGCACTTAGCAAGAGCCTTTTCTGTTTCCTCTTCGGCCATTTGTAGACGGATGGCATGTTTTTTCCTGCAATTCACATTTTAAAATGTATACCTACTACACTTTGTTTCATTATTGTGCTATCTCACTTGGCCTCCTCCATTTCTTTGGAGTGCTGGGTCACAACGGACTCGTACTTTTCTTTCCATCTCATTACTTTGGCGTTGGCCTTTGACAGCGCACGTTTGAGCTCAGCATTGCTTTTTGGTTCTTCTTCGACTTGTTCGCGCATCAGGCCAAGGTCGAGACGAGTCAGCGGGAGGGCTTGGGATTGCATATACTGTAGATAGAAGTTCGTGATGGATTCAAAATCAACTTTACTTTTGCAATTGAGATATATGTTCACCAAATCAATGTAGGCCCACCTACGGCTTTGTGCGTTATAGAAAGGTAATAGACGGCAAAGTTTGGTTGTGAGCTGTATTTTTATACATTTCATGTCATCCGACCTCTACCTGATAAGCCATTTCACTCGAAATAACAAGCTTTTTTTTTGAAGTCAACAGCGACGTGTCACTCTGCATACCCGATTGCATAGAATTACCGAAAGTGCCGAGACGTAATTTCGAGTAGTCAGGTTTTTGGTGTTGGTTCAATTTCATCTTGATATGCAATGGCCATTTACTGCCTAGGTAGATAGCAGAGAACCCCTCGGTAGGAACCTGAGGAAAAGTGGTGCCGTCAGCTTCTTCGACTGGCTTGCGCAGTTGCTCAAATTTGTGTTCCAGCTTGTCACGATCTTCCTCGACCTTGGTGCGGGCTCTTTTCTCTTGTTTGAGCTCACTTTCCAGCTCTATGATGCGACGCTACAAAAGAACGAGAGGCATCATAAGCGAGTGCATTTTAGGCCTGTCTGCAGGTTAGCATATACTTTTGAGCGCATGAAAAATCTCCAGTAGTAAGAGGTAGTAAGTAATGAGGTAATTCTATTATGCAAACGAGATAAAGCACCTTTCATCAGTAATTTTTAATATGGGCACAGCAAAATGGGTTCAGAGTATGACACCGCGACAATTGTTTGCTCATCATAACGGCGTTTAAGCTGCATTGCTGCATTTCCCGAATAATGTTGGCAAAGCCCTGTTAGAGTAGCGAATATGCGCAGGAATAACTTTCAATTCACCGGCATACACAAACACCCTGTCCAATTTCACGCTCCGTTGAAAAAGATTATTACGAAACCAACTCAAGAATTATTTTGTAAAGGAATATGGGTGCAAAAGCAATTTAATTCAGAGAAAGAGAACAAGAATTGACTTGTGTTGTCTAGAGAGGTGAGGGTGTTTCTCAGCGCATGCGTGTCAAAATCGATGTCTTAAACAAGGTTACTTCGATTTTCTGGGGACTAATCACAGATTACAATTTATTTGGACGTTCAAGCATTTTGTACAAGGTGGCCACCACCCCGTAAAATATAGTGACGACGAGGCTGCGCCACCTTGTAACCCCGTAACTCGGCGCCTATGGCATACGGTAATTCATATACATAACAAGTAAATACCTATATCTACGTGTACTTAAGTAGAAATTTACAACATCATTTTCTAACTCTATTTGCGTACAAGCACCGTCTACTTAGATCAGTGGTTCCCAACCTGTAGTACGCAAAAGGTCTTCCAGGTGGTACGAGAGTAGATTCTGATTCTTTTTTTCGACAGAAGGGAGTTATTAGTTCAGATGGGGTTGATTTTAGTTTTTTTAAACCGTCGTTGTCGTGGTAAAAGGTTGTCGTCGTGGGTATGGGCAATCCTACCAATGATGGCCTTCGGCAAAGAGATCTAGTCGTAAAGCATTGGAATTCTTACCTAACCAAATTCCGTAAAAAATTGTTTGACCACAAGAATTCCAAATGGATCCGCTACAACAGGGGTGGCCAACCTGCGGCCGTAGAAGGAAATTTGTGCGGCCGTGGACACGTATTTCAAGTAGTATAAGTAGGTGGCCGTTGACATGAAAATTGAATTTACCAATTTACTCCCAAATTTTTAGGAGATTTTGATTAACCTCAAAATTATCTTCGCGATGCGCGCGATTCAACGCGACTACATTTAGCTATTTTAGTGTAGTAGCTCCCTTTGCAACCTGAGCACCACAGTACAGATGCGTACGGCAACGAGAAAGGATGAGCCCCATGTAGAAATACCAACTTAGAATCGTGTCTTCCTCACGAAAGAAATTTCTTTTAATGGTGCATTTGGGTGATTTCAATATCTTACCCATATTACTTTTCATTCAGTGTGCATGCCTCACATTTACTTCGCCTAGGCTAAGGTGGCTGTCAGATCTTAAAGGCTACTCCAAGTTGTTTCGACACCTTCCTATCTTTTCATTGTATCGCAGTCTTGTGATGTTTTGAAATGATGAAAATAATAATAAACTGATTGATTGATTGATTGATGACATTATAGAATGTAAAATGTTGACAATTTTACATTCTATAATGACATCGTCTTGAAAGCCGGGCCACCCAGGCCAGGAGTAATTATCACAAATATAAATAAATATAAACTATTAACTTAGGAACAAAAGAACATGAACACACAACGTTATGAAGCAATTAGAAATTAATTAGGGCAATTTCTAATACAATTTTCCTGTAGGCCTATTGAGAGATCAGATAATGGAAAAATTTGTTTTTTAACTCAACAGAGTCTATATTACGAAGATTAGGAGGTAAGCATTCCAAATATTGACACAAAATGAACTGATTGAATTAGGCACAAGACTGGTAGAATGGTGTTGTATTGATTTGATAAAATTGAAAAAATTCTGTAGGTGCATAATATGAACCAGGCGATACATTGGTCACGTGCTGCTACATGTACCTTTAGTCCCAATGGGCTGGCTTCAGTCTACAGGGTTGGTTCGATTATGTTCACAATAAGAGCAATTCTGTTCACAATAAGAGCAGTCTCATGTTCATAATAAGAGCAGTCATGTTCACAATAAGAGCAGTCTCATGTTCACAATAAG
>ATSW01016804.1:0-11437 GCA_000444245.1 Botryllus schlosseri | reverse complement strand
GTCTCAGGTAGACTGTCATGTATAGTATTCAATAAGTATGTCTATTTCCCGCCAGTGGTAGTTTTTTTTTAGTGATCGTATGTGACTCGTCAGTTATAGATGATCATCGTAAGCTCGTCTTGATGCTTTTCTTAAATGCGCGGACCCATGGTGACATAGGTGGAGCCAAACATGTTTACTATACAAATACATACCCATTTTGAAGCATCAGCGACGTGGCGTCAGGTGAGGCATTGCCTTACCTGGCTACCGTATTTTCAACATTTTGCCACCAAAATCACGCAACTTGCTTATCCTATTCATTGTTAGAAAATGAAGTTTGAAACATATGCTAAGGGCCGAGGCCAATTCTTCCACTCGGTAACGATTCTCTACTCAGCAACGATTTCGATACTCGCACTCAAATGCGTCCGAATCTGCACTCAAATCCAAGTCAGACCAGACTTCAGTGTCAATTTACACGGCCGAGCAGTCAACCCGCAGGACGTGCCTTGGCATATCAGCCAATTGGCCGGCTGAACGAAACAAATCTGTATGCTGCGGAGTTAGCAGTTAGCATTTCGTTGAGTAAAAGAGAGTTGGTTGTGGGTATGATACGATGGGTTGGTAATCTTGGTATGTATGTGGACTTCTACTACAACATTTTGAACTTTCTTGTTGCACAAGGTCTAGAAATAACGGTCATTGATGTTATTTGAGAGATACAGAAATATGGCTTCTAATGCAATCGTGCGACGGGAGCCGAATTTTAAGGCAAAGCCCCTTAATAAAATATAAAGTTAGTGTGGCTTTCAAGGAGCGGGCTAGGTAGCTGTTGTCAATGGAATTTAATGCTGCCGGTATCAGCTGCGAGCGATCAGTCCAATGCCTCAAAAAAGATGGCAGAACATGAAAAATCGCTACAAGGCAGATGCCGCGCAGCTTAAGAAAGAGCAGCGCAAAACTGGGGAAGGGACAATAGAGGTTGCTGTTGACCCTCTGGGTAAGGGAGTGGGATGTGTGTTGGAATTTGGGAGTGGGATGTGTGTTGGAATTTCCATGTTATGTGGGGCGGCTCAACATGAAAATTTGCTTCATAGCCGTCGTTCCGGGACAAATATCCGACCTAAATAATCCCTTCAACGATGATGTGAATAGAGAGATATTATCTTATGTGTATTATTATTATATTCTTTATTCACAGTAGAACTGGTAAATAAACACATAATCCGGGAAGCAACCTGCCCCCAAAGAAAAATGGCGAGATTGAAGTAAATTTTTAAAATTTCAGTAATAGAGTCAAATTGTTATCACTATTATATTCTTATTCACAGTAAGAAACTGGTCAATACACACATAATCCGGGGAGCAACCTGCACCCAAAGGAAAATGGCGAGATCTGAGTAAATTTTTAAAATTCCAACAATGCAGTCAAATTGTTATTCCTATGCAATACATGGAGAAGTCAATTACAGAATTGCAGTAGATGAAGAATTGGCAAGGGTTACAGAGCAGAGGTAGAGATGATTGAAAATGAAGAATCGAAATTACAGAAATGATGCTGTGATTCACTAGTATAATTTTAGTCCAGTGGTGCATTCAAGGCCTTCCGAAGAATATGCACAGTTCCCAATACCGTGATCTTTTGGATCATGTCGAATCGAACGAACGTTAACCGGAATCTGTTGGATATGTCTCGTTAGTTTTTTGCTTGCGGATCCTGTAGCGCCAATGACGATCGGTACAATGTTTATTTTGCATCGCCACATCTCCTCACATTCCATTTTTAGGTCCGCGTATTTAGACTGCTTTTCTGATTCTTTTTGTTGTATATTGTGATCAGCTGGGACAGCCAGTTCAATGAATAAGCATTCTCTCTTTTAGTTTAGTGATCATATTACAAATATGGGTGGTGCTTATGTGTATAGTGAATAACGAATACTTTTTCATAATTTTAGTTGTAGTACTCAATTCCGCAAGCTTAAAAGAAGTGTCTGTAACTATCCATTAAATCAATGAGCATTCTCACGGAATTTCAGGTTTTACAGTAAAGACTGTGCGGCAGCATCTACTACTGTTCTCCTTGTCATCAATGTATGAAGCTCAAAGTGAAGCATGAAGAGTAAAGACTCATAAATTCGTAAATTACGTAGGGTGGAAAAAGTGGAAGGCAGCAAGTTGAGTTCCCAGGCAGTAGTCACAACTGCTTCAAAAGAGAGGCTTCAAGCTACAGTTACTGGATATAGAAAATAGTTAGAATATAGCAGTGTGGCTGGAAACCACTAATGTATATTACTCAATCTTGATTTAATGAATATAGGATGCCTGATTTGGTTAATGAATTGAAAGAATCAGGGCTTCAAGGGTTACACGAAATGGAGGGAATTATTCAGAATTGCTCCAATGATGATGAATACTTGAAACAATGGTTGACAACTCAACAAGCACTCCCTGAGTGCTGGAAATTTGGAAGAAGATATCCACCTTCAGTCATTAAGTGCCTTTTTGAAATGCACATTTTAAGCTTGTCAATTGAGCATTGCTTGTGCTTTACAGATATTGTCTTGTGATGTATGCCAAGTCATCTTCTGCGTATCGACGCCTCCAGCGCATCATGGTACTGCCTTCATCTCGAACATTGAGAAGACATAAAATGGAAGGATCTGGAAGAGCTAGCTGTGGCTTTCAAGCAAGTGTTGCTGAAGGACTGCTGGTGGCGATAACTAAATCTGAGAATGAGTATGATAAAATGGTGGCGGTAGCTGTGGATGAAATGTCCATACGAAGTAAGAGCTGTCAAACTGCAAGTCGCCTAAACACCCGCAGTATTTAGTCTGCCGCTGTGCGGACGGCACCGCTATGACACCCTTATTGTCTATACTGGAAAGAAATTACGCGGCGCGGGGCTGATGAGTACCAGGGATCCAATATGCCGTGAGCGACAACGGCAGGATAAATAGCGAGATATTTGCGGACTGGTTCAAAAAATTCAGCAAGAACGTGGCGAAGCGACCACTTCTGTTGATATTTGACGGCCATTTGAACCACGTATCACTAAAAGTGATCGACTACGCTATGAAAGAAAATATCTAATTTATTGAAATTCCCGCTGCACCTGACGGATGTATTGCAACCACTCAATGTAGCGTGTTTCGGCCCAATCGAATAAAAAAAATGAGAGGATGTCTTAAATAGTTGGGTAAATGTACATTGTACATGGCAAGTGAGACTGGGAAATTTCGCAGCCCAATTCGGTAAAGAAAATTGGAGTTGCGGTCTTTAAAAAAGTAATGTCATCTCTGGCTTCGCTCAACTTGTATATACACGGCAAACAACGACAAATATCCGAACGATCGCTTTGATAAGCGATTGAATCGGAGGTACGAGGCATGTGTGGTGGAAGTCAAGCCCGTGGATATGATAGAAACGCTAGCTACAGAAGTGAACACCCCAAAAAGCTCAACAAATGCGTGTTAGAAGGTAGCGTGGGTGATGTAACTTTGGACAGTGGCACGCAGGGGGTTACCATACGTCCTCTTTTAAGAGGATTTGTATTTTTTAACAAAATTGTAAAAAGATGAAAAATATCCGGTTTTTCGGGAGTCGAGACAAAGTGACGACCTTTTTTGTTTTTTAGTCAGCACAGAATTTGTTGTAGAAAATTGTTCAAATTCAACAGTTTTCTTCGTCGGAGTTTTTGAAAAGTGTCCTTTTTCGGATCTCAAAATATGGTAATTCTAGAGCTAGACACTCTGGACATTCAAGTTTCACTGCCTGAACCGTGCTTCAGCACTTTGTTGTATGAGCGAATGGGTCCAAAACCAGAAGCCGTCCATGAGGAGGAGTGAGATCCCGCGTGTTTTTTAGTTCAAAACTTCGACCCAAGCCTCGACCTCTTCGGAGGTCAAAAATTCTAGCTTCGAGTAATTAATTTTCAAAAGGATGAAAGGGCCGATCAACGTCATAGTGCTTTCTTTGCTTGGTCTGTTTAGTAGATATGGCTGATGTTCAATTGGATATATGGCTCATTTAAAATGAGTATGTCGTGCTTGGTTGGTTGAGTTTACTGCACATGGTAGCATGCACCAAAGAAATAAATGGGGCGATGTGTCTGGAATCGGCGTGGCCAGACACTTGACAGTAATATAACACTAACGTCAGCCAACACTAACGTCAGCCACATGTAAATCCAATTTGAAACAATCTGGTCATCTCAAAATACACGCCTGACTGTAATATTAGAGATACCTGAAGTAGTTCCAGCCTACATGTTCTCCGGTACATTTCCAAACCGGGACTCTCAATGGTAAACTAGGCAGTTCTACATGTCAGCAGGATTACAAGCTGGCATATACATTAACCGACATCCACACCTATTTCTTCACAGTCCCAAAACGACATGGCGAAAAACTGTAATTGTTAATGAGCATTAACTTCCAACATCTTCCTTAAAATACATGATTATATGGAGAATGAGGATGTTTGGGTCTTGAATCTGCTCTGATTTCTTGGCATTCAACATCTCCACACAATTGCTTTTTATGAATGTGACCGTATGAAACACACATCTCCAAAACATCCTTCGTATAATTGACATCAACCACAGTTAATTTTCATGGGTGTTTGCATAACACTCTGATCACTCGCTCATAAATAAGCAATAAAAAGGTTTCACAAGCAGATTTGTTCCTTAATATTGAGCATACAATCAACATAAATAGCCAACTAAAGGTAAAAGGAGAAACTTCTCCTTTTTTCTGAAATGCATCCAAATGGCGTGTCGGCAATTGAACATTAGCAAAAATGAACTTTTGTTTGAATGACCAACTATTCTTTACCCGCAATCAAGTTGCAAAACTCTTGGGGTGGGACTGCAAACAGCTCAAAGATGGCATAGGGAACATTTCTAAGAGTGTCTGGTACGCTTGGCAAGAAACAGAACGTAAAAGCAAGCAGTACCGGATCATATTGCCAGAGAAGATGGGATGGCCAACAGCCTTGTAGTATCTTAGATTATGCAGCTTCTTTTAAAATATCTACTTCGGGATCCACGTCATCAAGACTGTCCAGATAGCTCGGGAAGTTTAGTAGCGCACATTTCCGTTTGAGCCTAGCATTGCTGGTTGAGCTGAACCATGTCGGTAAAGGCACAGGTATCCCATTATGTTGCAACTGCACCCTCAATCGGCTGTCGATTTTTATGGCATTCTTGATTTTAGGAAAGCCTTCCAAACATAACTCGTGGTACATAACATGCTGATCCCCTGCTTTATGACATGTATACTTGGGAGGGGCAAGACTAGCATCGATCTCTTCAAACCCCTTGACTGTATCGGATGCATTGAAATCCTTTAACTGATCTGGTTGTTTCGATCGATCTCGCGGAGGTGCCCGTGTTGTTCAGCTACTGGGCAGAGTTGAGGGAAGTGCCCGTTGTGCTGACGAATAAATCGTAGATACGGGATTCAATTCCCAACGTAATGTATTACGTTTTCTGTGCAGAATATAACGGTCTTCGAAGTGTTTGATACATACTACCGAAAATTTGGTCGGCGTCCACTGGGCACGATTAACAACGTGTCCACTGTCCATGCAGCACACAGTTCCTTATTATCAAGGGGAAAGCGAAAACTTGAGACTTTAGCAGATTTGGCAGTAGTATATCCAGAAGTACATCCGACCACGCAACACTCAAGAAACATAGTCTATTATTAACCACACTAGAAACGAATATTAACAAATGACAGATCACCAACATGAGTACTGGTAAGCCAATAGAGAAATAATACAATGAAGCTGTTGGAACACAACGTTCTTCGCATCATATTGAACCAGCGACACTGTCGAGAAACCATAACCTGATTGCTAACTAAACTATAAAATACTCCTCGTGAATTTCATCTAAATGAGTCTAGAAAACAAATACAATGCGACGAACACGACCACAACGCTACACTCGAACTTCTGCAAATTTCTGACCACCACGAAAACAACTCCGGCGGTATACGGCCGTAAACCAAACTTTACGCTGATTGGTCGAGAGACAATGGCCATGGATACGGCGAAACAACGGAGGACGCTGCACCTAAGCGTAGTTGATACTACATTATATTCATATAGCCGTGTAGACAGTATAAAAACGACAAGATTACAGCTAATGCTTATTTGTTCATCAATAACAGAATTATTGGGAAGAGAAATTAAATATTTAGTAACATATACTAAAATATAATGCCGAAATACTGCTGATTTTGATTTGTTTTTGATACGCCCGCAAATTTTTAGAACATATGGAAAATGGTACTGGCATCGAAATGCTTCGATCAGTCGCAGCAATTTCCGCCATTCAGAGGAGAAAGCTCGCAACCAATAATTATTATAAAAGAATGCAACGAAGGCCTCAAACTGCCCCAACGAAGCCTTGGTCACCATTGCTTCGTTAAGTGGTGGTCTTTCAAGAACAGCATCTTCAATATGTAAATCCCAGAATCTACCATCCTCGGTGATGTGCGCATGGTTTTCGAAATTGTTTCATAACGAAAGGCAAAGCATGCAACTCCTCAGAATCATCTCGGGGTAGGTAGTGACTGGTTTTATCTATTTCTTCGAAGGATGTTTTTGCAACCAGCACATCGTCTTCGATATTTAGTCCAATACGCAAATGATTGCTTTCATTCTGAAGATTCCAAGACTGCCACTTTCCTTTCAAAACCTCAAATACATCCACTTTGCGCCCGGTACATAGGCCATGCCGAAGATCTGCTTAGCGCCCGGTACATAGGCTATGCCGAAGATCTGCTTAAACACCCCGGAGAGAATTATCTCAAGCACTTCGGGACGACATGCGGTCTCGAGTAATAAGGGGTGACTAAATAATAAGAGCTTTCAACAAAACACAGGCACTATTGAATTTACCTCTGTTGGATGAGGTTGTGTCGAAAAACACATAGCTAAGCAACGGTCCGCTATGCCCCAGTCATTTTAGCATATTATTGTATTGCGTTGGATTGATTCAACCCTGTTCCAGATGCCAACGCTGTTTGTTGTTCCAAGCGGCTTTATGTTGTAGTGAAAACTTGCCAATATAGGCAATGTACTCTTTGAGGGCATTTGATTCCCCAGTCCTCAGCAGCTTTAGCTTCTCACCTCAATGAAATTGTGGTTGGTCTGCCATTGATCGGGAATTTGAATTTATTCTTTATGTCTGTTAACATTTTGCGGCGCGCAATATTTCTGGACGTTGTTAAGGTCAGCACAAAATCTACAATAAGTGATGATAACACATCATTCAATCTATTTTTTTGAAAGCTTATGCCTATTGGACGAAGCAAATACACTACTTTGAGCTGACGTTCTTCGTAGAACTTTGAAAAAATGAAATTGGGCTTTCTCACGCCACTGCAGCCGGGCATTTCATCTTCTGTAGATCTGAACGAGGCAAAAGAGCCCTCAGTATCGCTAATAGATATAATTGTGCCTGGTGATATTACTGGTGACGAAGCACTGTGTCTGGTGATATTACTGGTGACGAAGCACTGACGTTTGAGATTTATTGAATTCACATTTCTTATCTAATTTGGTGTGTTTTTGTGATTCATCGATAGAAAATGCATATCATCATTTTTCTAGAGTTGAAGCCAGCTCTTTGAACATGATGAATGTAGGTAATCTACCCAAAACATTCATTTTCGACTCCGTCCGACTCGCTGCTACCGTTGGTCCCATTCTTTCCATTGACGCCGTTGCTATTTCACAAACGAATGAACCGTAATCGCGAGCTTCGGAAGGAATCGTAATCGCACCGCATACATTTGGGGAGAGAGCTCATGGTATACTACAGAATGTGTTCCTTGAATATTTTTTCGAATACAATAAAATCCGTCTTTATTTCCCTCCAACTTAACATTGGTACTGTGCCATGCTCCCATATCGTCCCAAAATACGCGTAACATGTGGCTTTCCTTCTGTTATGTTTAGCGTGTTGTCTACTTAGCATGTTGTGTACTAAAAAGTAGACGTTACCTTTCCTGCCAATCGGGGATACCGTTGATCGGTGTTCTGGAGAAGGCGCCATACTTCGTGTATTCCCCCAATACCAACGCATTCATTACCACCCATTGGCAATTTTTTTCGAGAAACCCGACCCTTCTGCGCTTGGTATTTCATCATTATTTCGCAATTGGTCATATGTCGGTGGACAACCTCCTATTTGACTGATGGCCGTGCGCAGCTTCTCGACTTTTCGATTGAATCCGGTATATTTTGTTTTTGATGAATAATCATAGGTATGGGTCGAAGTTATCTTCGTTTCGAATCGAATCAATATTCGATTCTGAATATTTCAATGCCTTCGTTAATATAAAATCTTGATAAATTCTCTCTCGTATTCTTCAAACGGATTCTTCACAGCCCTACGGCTACGAGAAATCGCTGCAGATTGCAAAATTTCAAGTTCTTCAATCAAAGCAGCCATTCTTCGATTTATCATTATTGGCGGAATGGTCCTCGTTCATCAGGGCCACCTGATAACGGCTGACCTGCGCAGCCGCTGCCGACATCGCATGATATTGTTTTTTTCTCCGTTATCTCGGCCAGGACCGCCTCCTGTTTAAAGCGCCGAGCCTCACGACGCTTTTGTTTATAGGCCCGCGCTTTCGCCAGACGATCCTGACGCGCGTTTCGAGCAACAACATTAAAAACGGCATCTGTTTCCTTAATACAGGACGGAGGCCCAGAATCCGTCCCATCCCAAATAGAACCGGTTGATATACTTCGACATCGTCTTTCGCCTCCGCCTCGTTCGGCACGTTGGTGAACGATCGCTTCAATCTTTCGAGGCGTTGCGCAGTAGCGGCGCCGAGCTCATTCGTGAAATTCTGCAATGGCTTCATGCTATTCAATGCGTCCTGCTAGCTTGGCGACAGTCAAAAGCGAATGGACGCTTTTCATGTGGCGCACTCGCGAGGAAATGTCCAACTCGGCACGGACACCTATAGGACAACGTAACAAAAGGAGCATCACGCTGACGTCAAAACAAAATTTGCATCTCCAACGCACGTCACACGAGGTTCGCACTCACACTAGTGACCTCACAACAGAACTGACAGACGGTCTATGTCCCCCGAAAGGCATAATGAGACCACAGTCAACTCAACACACATATCACGCATATGGAATATTATATATACATTCTCATCAGACCTTGTGTTCGTGTTTTGTGATTTGCTGGGATTGAAATTACCGAGTTTTATGTCCACAGAACTCTTGATGATGTGTTCGGGGTACCCGTTATCGCTTAGTATTTTGCGAATATATTCTAGCTCAGCGTTCATTTTACATCCGAACATATCATCAAGGCTCTGTGCGCCAACGTGCCGATCGAATTTAGTTAACGGCGATTCGTGCTAAACGAATTCCAGCGTATATATTGCCCTGTAAACGTTGGCTTCCGGTAAACCGAAGTGACAAAGCTAATACCCGTTTTTCCACTAGAACGTCCACTAGAACGTCTAAGAATGAGTTAGCACGCTCTTTTTCGAATGTGAATTTCTTTTTCAATTGTGAATTTTAAAGACGAGTGTAGAGAATTCAGGTTATCAAAGAAGCCATCGAACTCCGTCTCATTTTGACAGATAACGAAAGTGTCATCGACATAGCGACGGTACATAATGGAGGCTTGGTTTTATCTGCGGCGAAAAGTCTGTTCTCATGGTTTTAACGTTCGCGTTCACACAGAACCTTATCCAAAAGGTTCGCGTTCACACGAACCTGAAGCTTTCAGAGGTTCACACCATCCCTACTGTGTACTGTTCATTCCTGCTGATTATCAGCACTCATACGTAACAATTGAGAGCAACGCGTTTGACCGATTGCTTTCGTAATGTTATATGATAAATACAAAGCATTGCTAAAACTGAGCAATCTGAGCATGCGTCTTTTCCAAGTATCCAGAAATGGTCTCGCGGGCCGGATGAAATGGCCTCGCGGGCCGTATGTTTGACATCCCTGGCTTAGACGGTAAATTACAAATAGGGATAAGGCAATATCCAGATGTAGACATTCCCAAATCAAACTTACGGGACACAAGCAGTTGAGAAGATATATATCTCCGGGCATTTCAGTTTTTAGATATATATCTCCAGGCATTTCAGTAAAACTATGATCTTTGTGTTGCTTTAGACTGGTATCCCTAATTGATTAGTACCGTGACACCACCAGATCAATCAAACGACGATTGAATTCATATTCCACCATTCAGTAGTGTATAGAATTTACGCTATGTTTAGGAATGAAGCCGAACTGAAAGAGAAGATATGCACAAAACAAAATAATCACAAAACAAATGAACTCCGCTAACAATGCAAGAACATAAGATTAGTAAAGTCGTCTCGAAGTCAAACCGTATTGGAGTGACGTCATGAGACGGCTAGCCGAAGTGCTGTAAATCCGATCGAGTTTACATGGTCATGTTTGTCGCAGCGCGAGTAATACACTGCACTTCGGATTCAGCTCGGAAATATGTTACGACAGTTGAAATAACCTGAAATACTTTTACGCATTTCTGGGATGGCCAAATATACAATGTATATATATTCTTTCTGATACCGAGTTGTGCAAGTTATATTGTTGGCGACACTCGCTTCAAAAGTCGTGACGCTGAACAAATTAGACCACGTGCATATTAGAAAACAGTATTATGTACGGGCAGAGCTTTCATTATCAGCCAGCTGAAATACGTGCCGGTTTCATGAAATACGAACATGAAATATTGGTAGACAACGGTAGTCTGGATTCGTTTTTAAGGATAATCCGACCATTATCAACGAAAAACTGAAATAACTCCGCTTCTACGTGTTGGTATTGAGTCAAATTTGTTTTTCATCGTCTTTGAAGACAGCTCAACAATTTCATGGGGTCGGCAGAAAGGATTGGCAGAAAAATTTGATTTTTTTTTCAATTTTCTGTGATAAATTAAAATTTCTTATTGGATCTGCGGAGTTCTATACTTGTTAGTATTGAACCAAATTTGGTGTGCAGCAGTTTTTTAGGGTAACCTGACAGTTTAATCTGTGAATGGCTGGAATCCGGGGAAAAGGTTATTTTCGAACAGCCCTAGGTCATTGATTCCGAACCGATGAACGAATACAGAGTTAAATATACACACAAAGGCGCTGTATCGCAAGAAGCATGTCAAACTACGTAATTGCACAGCCTCAGTTTATAGTTACCAGCCAGAATAGAGATGGAGAAACGAATTGATAAGATGCAATACATTACCCATTTACTAATAGATATTAAATCATTCGAGCCTGCGCCAACGGTTAAGGACTATATAAACTATATTCGACTTGAATTTGAATAAAAGAGGCGGTTTGGTTAAGGTAAGAGCGGAGAGGAGAAACATGCATTTTGCTATTCTATTACTTTACTGCTATAGAGTTGAGACAACGTACTGAGA
>ATSW01016803.1:0-10414 GCA_000444245.1 Botryllus schlosseri | reverse complement strand
GTACATACCCTGAGTCGGAGACCCTGCGTGTCTCCGACTCAGGGTATGTACTTACTAGCGCCATCTGTATCATTCTGTGTGAGCGCGCCGATCCTAACGCTATATATACCTACAACTATCAGGACACCAGATTTTGCAACAGTCATCATGTGCTCGAATGTGATTACGCTATGCTACGCGAATTGACCAGAATCGGCTAGATACTTGATAAGATACCGATGTTCAATTATGGTATTAACAAGAGTATGTTAGGCCACTCATGAACTTGGTAGCTGATAAGCTTGTATACACCGAGTCACAAGGTTTTATGTCTGTCAACGACATATTTGTAATCCTTCAGCACTGTAATAGAGACCAGGTTCATGTGGTTGCACATGCCCATTGCAGAAATACGAGATGCACTGTTCAAAAATATTTTTTTTTCCAAATTTCACTCGCTTCGTGATAAAATTGTCAGGTTGCGTATAAAGACGCTACACATTAAATTTGGGTCAATTCCGACCAGTAAAGGTAGTGCAATCATAAATTGAAATATCGACCATTTTTGAATTTATAGTATGTACGGTGAAAAATTTCGACACTTTGATATGACCGAATATCGTGTTTCAGGCATGCCTGTAGGAAAAGCGATGCTTTTTTCACGGGTTTACATCTTTATACTGGGCTGTCATAAAGTTGAGATACTGAAATTGCTAATTAATTAAAATTAATTTGACTCTGATTTGCTAGAAATGAGTCAACGAAATTGAAGTAGTCTTGGTAAAACGATGATGATATACATTAGCAAATAAACCTCATTTTAAGGCTGAAATCGGGCACCATGAAGAGAAAATGAACTGACGCACAGGTAATATACAGCAAAATATATTTCTCAGGTTAATATCGATACCCGAAAGTATCTTTTGACGTGCCGATGTAGATTTGACGACGTGTTGGCTGTTTTCTTCGCTATGCGTTAAGATATTTGCTTTTCACGACTCCTAAATACCTCCACAAGGCGAATTACGAATGTTGAGGCATTATTTTCGGATTTTAGCGGATCTGCATCATCATAGGCCATTTATATGTACCGTAGTGAACTCGCTTGAGGTATGTCATGTTACCAGCAGTTGGTTGATAATGATGATGACATATCTTCCTCATATCAATAATTCTTCTGAACCACTTCATATCATCCTTGAGATTTGGTGAAGAAAAAAAGACCCGATGAAAGAACGCACTCGCAATGAATGGGAAGAGCTAGAACGAGCTACGGCATGAAGGTCAACATTTAAAATGAACTGTGACATTGGGTACTGAGCCGAGGTGGACGTCAATTTAAGAGACCGCAACTGCGCGTCGTTCGGCATCCTCCTATGTGTTCATTAGATCGCGTGGTGTGTTATCGCATTGTATGTGTCTTTATCGGATGAAAATATGATATCAAGATTATTGATCATTGCCTTTTTATACAATTGTCTTCACTTAGCCTAGTAATACGACAATGCGCTTTATTACGGAATGGTGTTATCCTCGAGCTCATTTGCTCTGATTACGTTAAATTCACACAGGTGCGACAAAAGATTTCGCCTCTAGTCTGGCAAATATATTTCATTGTATTTTACCTGCTTGGCAATTCATTTTCAGCATTGAAAGTATTCATATGCGATGTATATCACTACCGTTTTCACGGGGCTCTTTCAATGTAGTTCCAGCTTATCAGTGTCATATTCATTTTTCATATATGAGCAATTTCATCATCCAAACTCGATCACAGGCATTTCTCAAGATGTAAACGCGTGTAAAAAGCTTCACTTTTCCTTCAGGCATGCCTGGAACACGATGTTTGGCCATATCGAAGTGTCGGAATTTTTCACCGTAAATACTATAAATTCAAAAATGGTCGAAATTTCAATTTAAGATTGCACGGCCTTTACCGGTCGGAATTGACCTAAATTTGGTGAGTATCGTTTGTTTAGGCAACCTGGCAATTTTATCATTAAGCGAGTGAAATTTGGAAAAAAAATAGTCATTTTGGAGCAACCCAACTGTGCATCTACATGATATTTAGAACTATTTGTGTAGAATGCGTTGAAAGTCACTTTGTTTCGGTTGGGCAAAATGATTCGAGTACACGAATCAGAAGTGATTACTCATTGTGATAACCAGAGTAGAGTTACAAGTCGATTTTTTCGAATACTAAAATTAATCATGTGAAATATCGAATTAACCGTCAAGAACGGTTTTGTTTTAGTAACATGATCTCGTCAGATGTGGTCAAAGTAGTCATCGTCGGTACTCAAGTAGAAGTAAGAGTAACTTCGATAATTTCTACTCCAGTAGAAGAAGTAGAGAGTTACATGTAAATAAAAAGTAATGCTTAGTTGTGCTAAAAAGATAAAAACTGTTAAGTAGACGTTGATGTAGTCTGAAATCATACCCACTTGAGGAAGTATTCTAAGTGGGGCAAAATCTACCTCAGGTTATTCGTTACTGACAATCTCTTGATCTCACAGTGCAGGCCTCATGTCAACATGATCGTTGAGGATATTCGGAAGCAACAAAGCTATTAGCAAATTAACTGACTGACTGACTGACTGATTGATTGCCTGTATGATGTGAATGTTGTGGAGCTTGCTGGACTGTCCTAGTGCGTGTATTCAACACGTAAATTGTACAATGTACATACACTGAGTATCATTCCCGTTAATCCAATTTTATGAGCTACGTATATCTATGCGATCCTGATTGAAGGTGGGGTCAGGTGGTCGAACGATGTTTTGCTGACCGCTGCGCCAGTCCAGTCCATAAAATCGATGTAAATTCGCTGAATGCGAATTGAGTTAGAGATGTATTTGCCTGTGTTGGAGAGTCCAACCATTCAAATCATTTTTGCATTCTTATCGAAAAATATTTCGAGGATACCTTTAGAATTGGAAAATATAGGCTACTTCATTATAACAAATCAAAATTATTTTCACTCTCACTCTACTTGAACGAAATTAACGATATCGAACGAGCGCATAACGAGACTATATATAATTTCGGTAATATCGGTTGACAAACTTGCTGCACGATATTCGGCAAGGTCCCTACAATTTCGGAGAATTAGGGTTTAGCTGATCCAAATCTCCGCAATTCGAAACAATCATTCATGGTTTTCGTATTTGTAACTACAGATACAGCTTTTGGTGTGTCGCACGCACTATTCAATAAATCGATATAGGGATTGGAGGTGGGCGTATTATTGTACTTGAAAAATGACCATGTTACGATTCAGATCCGGTGGGTATATATGCTGCCTACTTTATTTCTATCATGGCGTATATTATTCGTGACGCGTCCCACGCATAAAATTGACTCATGTGAATGAAATGTTGTTACAGACAGTTACTTTAATCATCAAAATCGATTTCTGTTTCTGTTAATTATATTGTTTCTCTGTCTTAATCCATCACGATTTTATTTCAATTTATATTGAACTGCAATAGAGCAAACATAAGAGTTCGGGATAATTCGAGTAGATGACTGACCAATTGATATGTGTATCTTGATCAATGATCTCGGAATCTGTAGGATCAGGTTCAAACCGAATCGTCGGCTGTCACCCCAAAATCCAGTCCGTCAAGAGCAAAATCCATTCCAGGGACGGTGCCTAGCACCATGAATGTGTAGATGCTTTTCGTGAAAATCCTTTAGCTGCAGCCCGAATACAGTGGCTTTCTGAAGAACACTGCTGCTGCCAAAACTATTTACCGATTTATCTTTAATTCGACACCACATCATATTTAGAAGGTTCAATACCTCCATTACTGTAAACCAGTACAGAGTACATGCCCGATTTGCCTAGTTTTTCAAGTAGTATTTCGGCTTCACATCTCGTCATGTATCCGTATTCACTGTTCACGGTCATGTTTATAAGACATTTTCCATGAACGTTCTACATCGCACGAACCCAAACATTTTAAGGGTTCGCCCTGGCAGAGTATACACTATGCAATGCTAACGCAGTAGGAAGGATAGGCAATATCTCAACAGCTTACGTGCCGGTAATACTTGATTACTGGAATTAATTGTTGTGTTTCAATGGAGCATCATTTAGGGCAGCTGTTTCCAACCTTTTTTGATGTCGGATCCGCATTTCAAACTTCATAGTACGTATGAAGCCGCATGAAAATACTCGAGTATGCTACTCATGACATGACGTCTGGATCTCACCATCCAGCTAATTCAAAAGCATGCGCGTAGACTTATATAGATTCTATATCGCTTATTCTAGCATTGATAGACGCAGCTTGGCGAGTGCTATACATTGAATTAAACTGAAATTGCGTATCAATTCTACAACATTCTAATATGTCGTTATGTTATAGCTCTTTATACATTCCAGAACTTAATGCACAAGTTTACGGGGGATTATACGCAGAGTAATATTGGCCTTATTGCAATTTACACTTGACTATGAGCCGATATGTTGATGCTAGTAAAATCGTGTCGAAATTTTCTCTTCACAAAGTCGATATGACCAGCAGAACTCAACAGTAATCCTTGTCTGACGGGTTTCATCATCATCACTTTAATAAATTTTTTTATCAAGTCGATACAACACAAGATTGCGATATAATATAAAGACAAGAGGGTGCCGAAACGACTCGGAGTAGTGTTTGACTCTTGTCTGCAATAATTCTCTTTCCCGGTTTTCAGAAGCGGCCATGGACGGCTTTAGAATAGACATAACTAATATCACTAATTCTAGCATTTATATACAGAAATTATGACTATAACTCTTCATAGAAACAAACAACAACTCTAGATTATTTGATTTTTGTGGCATATTTAGAGGTCAATCAGAGCCGTAAGAAGACTACCTTGGAGTCGCGGTTGGGAATAACTGATTTAGGGAGACCTTGATGCTGTTTATGCTGTTATGACTGTGATAGCCTACCCATTAAAATCACGAACATAATTATTATGATATTATAAATTAGCTAATGACATTTCTTACCGCTGCTCCCTTCAGAAACGCATGATTTATCTGCAGAGTTTTCGAAACACGTTTTCTCTAGACGTATTGTTATTCATCTGTAGAACACATCAGTGAGACTATTTACACTGCTTCGCTGAAAACAAATACTTCGTGGCCGAATCTTGGACAGGGAACAGCAATCGTCTCCCTCAACTACCATCCTATTCCTGTACTTGGTCATTATGGCATCGAGGGCAGAGAACGCAGCCTCGCAATGATGCGTCGGCTTTAATAAAACTAGAATCCTAGGTGCTTGTATGCGAATGCGATGGAAGAGAAGATACTGGTGTGACAAGAACCTTTCCAGATCAATTTATTTAAAGTGAACAATTGCTGGGTTTGGTTTGGTTCATTTAACACATACTACAGTGGTGTTTATCGCCTATTAAGGTCATGTACATCACGACAATGATATTTGTAATTGTCAGGATCTTTGCTTTCTTATTCTTTCCGGATGACTCCCACACTAGCGCGCTCCCAACTTCGGTCTCTCTCTCTTTCATGCATCCGGACTCGTTCTTTATTGCCGATTTCTTACTGGCGCGGCTCACCATCATACTGGGCTTTTATAGACACTGCTAAGGCAGTCAGGTTAGTGATGAGGAGCCCTGATAAACCTCCGACAAATAGAAGTTGGTCCGAACCGGGATTTGAACCACTACCATTGGTTTCGTGACGCTGGCGCTTATCCAACTGCGACACTCGCTTCCCCTCAAACAATTGCTGGGGAATCGAGCTGAAGGTGTCGAAACTCTTTCTGTACCTCTATGAAAATGGCAGCTAATTCACATCGTGGGCTTTGACGTCGCTGCTAAGTAAATTTACCACTGTTTGTTTGATATTTGACAAGATATGTGTAATAGAGCACGAACAGTCGTGAAAATATTCAAATATTGGTACACATAGGCTACGATTATATCTTATGATAATTTACTGGTGTGCCATCAGTTAACAGGTTTTCATCGTGGAGGGCACTTAACCTACGAACTCACTCAATTCGCTACTGAGGGTATCTTTAATTTAAAATTTTAGTAATGGATCTAAATCAGCGGAGGTCAATGTGGGCGGCAGCCGTCTCTGAGGGCGTTTGCCACCTCGAAAGGGGCGCTAGCTGCCGATTGGGTGATCGGGAGGAGCTGAGAGTAAACTTGAGTGCTACGGTCTATGGGAAACTGGTTCCGAAAACACATAAGGTGAAAGCGCTGTCGTATAGAAGGTGCATTCAATCGAAAATAGTCACCAACACCCTCCTCAGAAGTTCATTGGTAATAAACGTTGAGTTTTCTAATCAAATAAACCATCAATCAAACTACGAATTGACTAAATTATTATTCAGTGACACTTTTTGAGTTGAAGTGATGAGCATACATTCAAACGCATGTATGTAGGGATGGTGTGAACCTCTGTCAGGTTCAGGTTCGTGTGAACGCAAACCTTTTTGAAAGGTTCTATGTGAACGCGAACGTGAACCTCATGACGTCACGTGACGTCATATTGCTAGTTCCATCCCTAATTTTCAGTGAAGTGATAGCCTATATTAATGTACACGATACCTAGTGCAGACGTGGGCCACATAGTGCTACAATGCTGAAATACATGTACATATTGACGTTTAAACGTCGCCAAATACTGGGGCAATCAAATGATATAATAATCCCATAACATCAATATCTTCCTTCGCTTTGCCAACAATTTCGAGGAGGACTGCCCAGCGAATATAAGCTTATGCCTTAACGGTCGAGGCCAGACCGGACAATGTATTCGGCGTCTGAGTATTGCCTCGTTGATATCGAGCAGAGTGCAAAACGTGTTTCCATACTTGCTACCGATATTACCCCATTAATTAGTTATACAGTAGTACCCAACACACGCGGATATGGTTTTTATGATACAATAAACATATGAAGTCAAGATTAACCTCGTAAGCCTGTTAGACTTTTTTGTACATCAGACAACGATATCAATTTCATTGATTGGTTGAATATAAGCATCATTCGCTGACTAGTTCGCTTTTTATGTTGCGTGATTGCGGGTCCATTTAACAGCAGAGAGTCACTAAATATTCACCAACGGAAAGCTGCATGGATATCTCGTGCAAACTTTTGTAACAAAGCAAGTCAAATGTTTGCGATAGTCAAGGTGAATGCTCGTTTGGTGTTTATTTCTTTACGCTGCCAGCGCCATGCATAGAGTGGCCCGCAGTTGAAATGCAATAAATTTCATACAAATATGTTATAATGAAGTGACAATTGTAATATATGTAAAAGGTTCACAGTGCAGAACCTACCAAGGTCAGTCTGTGAACGTGAACCTTTTAATTTCTGAGGCTCACACACAGAACGCGAACGTGAGCCTCACGTTCACACCATCCCTATGCATAGTACAACGAATACGATAACGTTTTAAGCGCTTAACACACCAGAACGAAGTATATTTGGAGGATAAATTGCCTTGTATGATTGTTTACACTGATTGTGCGCATCCTGGAAATAGTACAAAATGTGACTCTGACAGAGCGTACATAACGTATATCGCGCTGCTAATAACATTAGATAAACACAAAAAGTCTACTCGACAATGGTGATTATGAACTTATCCTATTTCTGTCAGGAGTAGGAGGTGGTTAGGGGGCGATCGACACCTGGCTTGCGACTTATGGGGGCATTGCCTGAAAAAGAGTTTGGCAAAAACTGATCCAAGTCATTCCAAACCACTCCCTTTGTGCTTTTCAGTCGTGAGATATGTCACAACCTGTGCAAAATCAGCAGCAGATGAACGACATATATGCGTACATTTCAACGTGTAACATTTATCAACGCATACGTCCATAGATACCGATATTGCTTGCTGACTAGACCGGTGCCGTCATATTTGTGATACGATTGTTGATAAACAATGTTCTTTCCACTAGTTGCTGACGATTACCCCTGACGAGTGTTTGCCGAAAATATTCGGATTCATTTCAATATTAATATACTATTCAATTGACTGGAATTCGTTAATCACGTTTTATTGGGATGTCTATGCATCTTTGACAGCGTTACTCTGTGCCTAATTTTTCTTGCTACCAATTCGGTGAAATGCGAAAGACTCAATGCAAATGGTATGATTGGAATCAAATCGATCATTTCTGATTTCAACCCCATCTTCACGTAGTCAAAATTACATCTCATAAGAAGATGCCACTACTGGAGATGGTATCTTTCCAATATTAACTTGATAGATCGTTAAAACATATTGTTTGGCAGCGTGAATCTGCGTCACGAGTGACGAACGAACGTCTTAAATTTGGACCAGATGTATCGTTTCTAAAGGTCGATTTTAGCAACTACGTGACGGTCTGAATTTTAGTTTCAGTTATTGCGAAATTTAACAACAAAGCTCTATATTTGAACTTTCACTGGGAGTGTTTTACGGATCATTATAATGAGAGTTGCGAATGTCATAGACACCCAATGTCCTAGAATTGCTTTTAAACAAACCGTTCTTAAAGTCCCCAAGAACAACGCAGTCGTTCTAACAGAACTTTAATTTCGATGGTATCGCATCTTGAGCGTGGGCAATTTACGAAAAGATATGAGCCACTTTAGAAATTTGGATTGACTTACCTCTACCTGATCTTTATCTACGTATTTGGAAATTTAGAGATGGTTCGTGACTCCGTTGCTTGTGATCAAGAAAATCTTTTATCATTGTCAAAGCCAATCTTGCATTCATGGAAGTTTCATTTCGATCGTCCGACAGGCATAGAATAATGAACATCTGTTTCAGAAGACATTTACAAACGCCATGTCCTCATTGCTCAATGATTATACAGTCAACTACAATTACAATCATTGCGAATGAACATTACGAAATATGCTGGCTATTATTGATTGTTCTCTTTATTCAATTCATGTTAAGCTGAAATATAAGGAATTCATAAGGATGTATTAGCATCGTACTGCCGCACTCCCACGAATGTGAGATTCATGCTAATGCCACATGCATAAAGTCTGAATAAACTTTGTACTATCTGGCGAAGAACTCGATCCGACCTCAGAAAATCAGTGATCTTTCAAATTAAGTAATCATACAGCTAAGCCCCCCGATATTTGTTTAGCTATACTTCAGATACAGATTAAAATCTCCGTTACTGCAGGACCAAGTATTATTTTATAAAATTTGGTCACTTCCTGAAATATTGCCTCCTATAATTTCTTGCCGAATGCGAATCGAAACTGTAATTACTTGAAATTCCGTTATGTTTTAAAAAAGGTATATCTGAAGAAAAATTTAGTCACTACACAAAGACTCACTAACGACACTCCATATTTCATTCACATACATACCTGAGCCGCGAGTGATGCTTATTTCGCATAGTGTTACCTTTAGCAGGGCCTCGGGTCAAATCGATGAATTTATTACTCTAATGAAGTTTTGCATACAAACAAATGTTGCAATTGTTGTTTGCAAGTTGCGAAAACCAAAGGCTAATCGCACGTGATGAATCCTATACACCCCATCCAAATAATCGCAGATGTATGATACGAAAATATGAACTCTAGCACCCTCTGGTTACCATCACATGAATAATACATATCACCATGTACTACATTTAGCACGACATTTTTGCGTCCTGATACTGGTACTGATATAAACTACACAAAGCATATGTGTGGGTTGAAGATCTCACAAACCTCAGGATATGATTCTTAGATCATGTAGCCAGGTCCGCTAATCCGATTATACTCGATTAGCTATTAATCTGCTACCGGATGACTGACAAGTTCTTTGTTACTACACCAAGCAAGGCACAATTTTATAATAACATTTATTGCCAGAAACTATGTACCGTCAAGCATATTTTCAAACGTGAAATAAGTTGAATATGTTTTTCGACTACGGTGAATAGTAGGTACAATATATTTTCTACATATGATCTTTGTAAACGGTCTTGTAGGATACTTTTCACAATACGACAATCTTAAATATTTTCCTCTTCGATCAATCCAAATTGGGGGCGAAACACTTCCAAACATAATACCTGAAAATCAAAAAATCAAGAAAATGCTTTAAAAACAGTGTAATACACTATCAGAAATTAATATCATGTTCTTTGATGCTATTGCAAATTTTTGATAGGGTCAAGGTAAAATGCAAAATCCCCTTGAATTTAGTACATTATCTCTTTCCCGCAATGCGACATTTATATTTGACTGCAATTTGGATCGGACAAACCATTCGGAATAATCTTGTGATTAAAATCCGTTATGTTGGACTGAATTTGCTCATTGTTGTCATCTACCGGCATGGAATGATCACCACATCTTTTGTACATGGTACATGTATATTAGGGCTCTTCAAAAATGACTTTTTTTCTCAAATCGTACTGGCTACTTGATAAAATTGTTAGGTTACCTAATTTAA
>ATSW01016800.1:0-10495 GCA_000444245.1 Botryllus schlosseri | reverse complement strand
CCGTATGTGACTCTCATATGATGTTCACTAACATAGTTTCTCGTTGGAGGGGGTCAGTCCATGATTCCAGGATCTTTAGATCATCAATGCTTCGAGCTAAATTTGAAAATGGAGACTACACAGGAATTTTACTGGGGGACAATGGCTATGGGTGTGCAGAATACTTGATGACACCATTTGTGTCACCCCTAACAGCTGCTGAACGCCGATATAACAAGGCTCTAATATCCTCCAGAATAACTATAGAAAGGACTTTTGGAGTGTGGAAGAGGGTATTCCCCTGCTTATCACTGGGTCTACGGATAAATGTCGACACATCAATGGCTGTGATTGTTGCAACCGCAGTGTTATACAACTATGCCAGAAGGCACAGGTAATATACGTCTTGATTTTATTACTATCAAGAGTTCAATTCTCTTCAAATTTAGGTGCATTATCAACTATGAAACTGATGTCCCTGTCATCCCACAAGAAGTTGTACAGGCACCGAGAGATGTACGAGGCTCCCAGAGAGGACTAGCTCGGAGACGACGGATCGTAGAAACCCACTTTACGAATGAAATTTAATTTGTTATCACAAATAAAGAAACTGCGGTATCACTTGTATAAAACCGAACGAAATGGTACAGTGTCGAAAGAAATGAAGTGGAACAGTAACTATCAATTATCCACAGTTACATAAGCATAGCGAAAAAAGCATAAATATCACGGTGCGGTGTTGTAAGTCAAGGCTTATGCAGTCAAACGGGCATAGCATAAGAAACGTACTGATGTCACGGTGCTGTAATTAGAGGCATAGTAACTATCAATAAGGCACAGTTAAATGGGTATGGCAGAAGAAAAGCATTCATGTCACATTGCTGCAAGTACAAGCATAGTAACATCAATAATGCGCAGGTAAATGGGAATAGCACAAAAAAATATTTGCATCACGGTGCTGCAAGCAGAAGCTATGAATCTTAAATTGAAAGCTTTTACAAAGTAGGTTGACCAGTTTCTACTGGGTCTGGAGAAGGCAAGCCTTCAAGCTTTTGCCTTGCATCTGCTATCAACAGCTGCTTGGTCACCAGTAACGACTGCAGATCAGCAAGGGACTGCTGCTTCTCTACTAAGAGCTTTTGCTGTTGCAAGTAGTCAATTTCCAATTTAATCTTTTCCACTTTCAGCTCATGCTCCAAGAACATGGCATCCGATATGAAGTTGTTAACTTCAGCTCTTTTTGGTTTCTTTCTTGGCATTCCAGTCTTTTCCGTTTCTTTCACCACCGGCTTTGAAGCCGGAGTTGAAGTCGTGAAAGTTACATCTGAAATAGGGACATATGATACAGAAAGCCCTCATTGCATAGCAAATGCGTATAAATTCTAAATATCTTATATATGCTTATAAAGCTTTGCTCAGAATGTAAGTCATGTATCTGCATATATTTACACAGATTTTAGTTAACGCTCATTAATAATGAACAATATCGATGTCAACATCACATCGTGGATATGTCTCAGACCCTTATCACTAGGGCAAGTTTTTGTTGCAGTCAAATCCGTGGAAAGTTGCATTTATTTTTCACAAAAGTTGCACTAAAACGTTGCATTTATGGACAATAAATTTCCTTCAAAATATTAGGTTATGGGATGCTCGAATGAATCTGTATCCAAGGTACTGTAGCAAAACTCAGGGCGGAGATAATAAAGTTGGGTTAGCCTTGAAGTCGATTATCTCGTTCCTCAGGATTTATCAACCCAGGATTAAGGAAACCGGTTGATCGCAGCTCATAAAGTTTGTGTTGATCTCATGATTTAACAAACCGGAATAAACTATCGATAACTGTGTACGCTGCGTACCATTCCTACGCACAAATATTTCCGATAATGACCGTACCGATTGTCAACTAGGTAATGGCTTCACCAAACAATCAACGAATTAAGTACCCACCATTGCAGAGCGATATCAATGTTCTATAATCCGTTTCTTAGCTGTACCGTACTAATTGGACACGACTTTCGTTTGGCGATGATGATAATTCTACCTATTACAGTGGTAGTATGGTTGTCAGCAGGCTGCTGTTACATTCAACAACTTGACAACTGACAGCCTATTACGCGTTTCCGCATTATGATGCAACAGATAACGCCACTTGATTGAAAACTCAGGACACCTCGACTAACCATCGCCCGTAACCTTTCCCAACTTCTTCGCATCGCGACTAGCAGTATTTAATCACACGATTAGCATTTTTCCGGATCAGCTGACGTTATTATCTCCGCCTAAAATGTGTCCCGATTAGCAGTATTTAATCACATGATTAGCATTCTCCAGGATCAGCTAACTTTATTATCTCCGCCCTCAGTGTTAGCGACTTCAACAAAATCAATCGCCAGAAAAAATTGACCCAGTAAAAATATAATTTTCGTCTAGCCTGAATGTATGTCAAATCAGAAAGGACGTCAAATTTAAACGACAATGACATAATCAAGCGATCTATTTACATATAGTGCCAAATATTTCCAGTAAAAAGTTAGTTGCATCAAAAATTTGTAAGGAGTTTCATGAAAAATCGAAAAAAGTTGCATGAAAAAAATGGAGAAAAGTTGCAAAAAGTTACACAATAAGTTTCCCTCAAACAGCTTAAAACAGCATCCTACATAACTTTTGAGTATGTAGGAAGCTGCCGGAAGGTGTAAAAAAAAGTTGCAAAAACTTTCCCTACTGATCACCATTGACTGGCTATGGTCCTCATGACTCTGAGTCAATGCGCATTGCTAATTCTGGTTAGTGTTAGCTTTCGGGTTTGCGAATATATGGCTTTACAGTTATTATACGGAGCGATTTTGGAGGTATGGCACAAATTTGGTATGTAGAGGAGTTGCAGCTAAGCGGTAACCCAACACGCAGCAAAACCCACATAACCAGAGTCAACGATGCTCAAATATCAACAGCGAATACCATTGACTACTAATTGTGGGGATCAGCGCTTGATATGGTGCTTTTATCAATGAATTGTCCATTATTATGGCATACCGTACCTGAAGATGTCGATGCCACGGAACAGTCCACAAACATCACTTGATCAGAATCAAAATCGTTCTGGAGTGGCTCGAATTGTTCTGGTATCATGCTATGGATCATCTGTGACATCTCTGGTACTGCCTTGGTTGGAGGACCTCCGCCAGTTGCAGCCAGGTGGGCACGTTCCTCTGTAATATCTTCTTTCGATCTGTTGAAATACATACGCTACGCATTAGAACCGACCTCGGCATATTCCTAGAATTTCATCAAAAATGTTACCTCGCCTTCATGTTTGTCCAACATTTTTTAAGCTGCTTGGATGACACCTTTTGAGCATCCGGGAAGGAATTGTATTGAACGGCAAGATCTTCCCATGCAGCATTTTTCCTTTGGATAGAATTTCCATCATTTCTTTTATCCTCGAGTACATCCAGCTTTGCACTTACAAGAGTCATAAGACGGCTCTTGTCAGCCAAACTAAACCTTAATTTTGGCATACTGGAACTGGAAAAATGTTTCTGTTGAAATCTAACATTATAGTTTGCTTTACCTAAACATTATCATGTGGCAGAGACATCGAGAAAACTGCGGAAAAGCAAGGCTTGTATGAATACTACCACATCACTGCCATACTACACAACTACCATCTCATTGATATACAATACACTATTATACAGCTTATTAAAGCCAGATATTACATGAAAATGATCGAACTCTGTGGACTTTACAATGTCCTATACCGGTATAGTTTACCATTAGGATCATAAATACGATTAATATATGTGCACAGCCCATCATCCCGCAGCATACTACCAGAAAAGTCAGTGCAATGCGTTCGAGTAAAGCCTTGAGACTGCCCCCGGCTTGTCTCGGAAAACGCGCACTCGACTGCCAAATTCTCAGCTCGTCAGCTGCCGCGCATCGTCTCTGAATACCAAACAGCTCGAAGTCGAGCTCGACAGACCGCGAAGTCCGACTCCAGCCGTGCTCGAACTCATTCTTGAGTTGCTATCTCTGAATACCGATTGTTACGCAATTTTGACGCAAAGTGAGTTTGAGCACTGAGTGAGGTTTCTTGAATACGGGCCTACAACTCGTTTATCAAAATAGTGTAAGACAACCGATTTAAGTCTCTAATATACAGCAGACAGTGAACCAGGCATGATCAAAGTCTAACTTTCAACATGACTGGTGTGGTTACAAGCAATCAAAACTATAAATCTGCGGTGGGTGCGGAATAAGCACACTTGTGTCAGAAAGTAACACTTAACATGACAAAATGAAACAGGCAATTCGACATAGACCTGCAGTTTCCTTACGCACACATCAGATTTGACAGCAATCTGCTAAGTAACAGATGTTCTGTCAAATTAGTTATCAATAACTCAGAATTAAATAGTACAGCATATATATATTTGATCCAAACCACACATTGATTTTGGTGTGCTGTATTAGAAATGTGTAATTGTTTTACAACTTCCAAAGTAAACTCGAGACATCACCATGCGATATGGTTGCCAGTTCTTTCCAAGCAGTTAACATATACAACTCCAAACAAATAGCCTGGACACTCACAAACACAAGACCAACCCTTCCACTACACCTATGCAAACAGTGTGCGATATCGTTAAAGCAACAAAAACCACACTCACCCGTCCGCGTTCCACTTCCTTGGTAGTCATGACGATGATCTGCGCATTTTCCTGACCGACCATCCTCCAAAAGTCATCTACGGTGTTGGCAAGACAGCCTTGTGTAGAGATATATGTTTTGCAACGACACACGGCAGCGCTGTCTTCAAATGATGGCTGGAAGAAAAGAGTATTCGGTGACATAAATTCCCAGCAAGCGCAACAGGTACTAAACCAACCTTGATATAATTGGCGTTGATGTAGTCTGATCCGGGAGTGTTCGGATCCCCATCACTTAATTTGACTCTCGTATGATCGACTGTTTGAGAGAGACAGTTGTTGATTTTCAAGGATACGCTACAGTCATTATCAGTCTCTTACAGGGTAATATATTCTTGTACCGGTTCTTGGCTTTATTTTCTGGTTTTGCTCCCTCTTTCCTGCTGTATAGATGTTTGCATTCTTGCTGTTGCAGAGACTGTAATGAAACACATTCAGAATAGTACGAAGGCGGCATATTGTGGAGGATATGCGAGAACTTCCAACACATGCATGCACTCGTGGTTTTGTCAGATGATATGTGGAGACCTAACATGGTTTGTTGGACCTAAGCTATGAAACTAACACAACAAATCATCAAATACCGGACATTCACAACAGAAGTCACATAGGACAGAGCTTGAAATTACACTCTGCGCTAGTGCTGGTTGTCATCATGATTTCTTCACACATTTTTACGGTATACACGATTGTTTGCATTACACGAGACCCACTCTAAATGGGTGGTTGCCAAAGAGAGACTAACTCACTGCACGCGATTACCAACTACTCGGAAATTGACACGTATGGGAGTCAGTTCTTGACATGACTCAATATTTGAGATATTATGGTAAAAAACAAAGAATTGAGAAAAAAGAATGCTGAACGTATAGACCTAGGACTACTTCAGTACAGTACAGCAAGACACAATGTGAAAAACCTTGAACAACGCTCACCTCAAATTCCTCCCAAAATCCAGCTTTTGTATCGCTGTGCTTGTGCAGTTCGTCCACTCGTCTGTCGATTAACGCGGCATTGATACGCGTCGCGTTGAAGGGCTGTTTGAGATGGACCACATTTCCAGAGGTCTCCACCATCGCATTGTGCTTGTAATGCTCGACGAGGTCAGACAAATTGTCGAAGCCTTGACCCCCGCCAATGTCGTACACTCTGTCATTCTGCGTACAAACAATAATATTTAAAACAAAAGATATCAACACACTGAAATTGTTAACGAAAAAGTGTGTAAAGTATTATGTAGCCACATATACCAAAAATGGACATTTTTGG
Source organism: Botryllus schlosseri (assembly GCA_000444245.1). Classification (NCBI taxonomy): domain Eukaryota; kingdom Metazoa; phylum Chordata; class Ascidiacea; order Stolidobranchia; family Styelidae; genus Botryllus; species Botryllus schlosseri. Next base: position 4,532 of record ATSW01016800.1, on the reverse strand, counting down.
TTTGTAGCAAGTGTGAATGAGCCAAGAACATCGATTACTCCGTTGTATATTAAGACACACATCTTATAGTACTGCGGAATATGCGGATGCTAAGAGTGCGTTTTTTTAAAAATGCAACGATGAACACAATTACAATTGATACTTCCTAACTTACCCACAAAGGTTACAGAATAATTGAGTACTTAGAATAACTAAATCCTTACATTGGTAAAAAGTGTCACTTTTCAGAACCGCACATTGCATTTCAGTTACTGACACTGAAAGATGCGCGTTTATGCAGACCTACCGCTACAAAAACATTTCCTGTGTGATATGACTCGATGGTTGTGACCTTTCAAGTAATGCGGAACACTGCGAAACCATTTGCAAAGTGCTCCTGGGTATTAAGGCAATTACAGAAAAAGCAATTTATATGTGCGGCACACTAACTCGGCAAAATCGTTACCCCAGTAACACACTACACTTACCGCACGGTGGATCATGATGTGGATGATTTTGTCTTCGCATCTGACTGACAGCACAAAGTCGCCGGGTTTGCTCCGACTTTCACGGACCAGAAAGCTGCCGTTTTTCCCCTTTTCTTGCAGCAAATGCTCCGCTTGTCGGCCCGACATGTGCCCATGAAACCATCTGTACAAATGCAAGAGTAAAGGCCTGAAATATCGAAGTGCTCAGGCAAAGCATACTCTTGGGATTAAGCTAACTGATTCTAAACTTGAATGATATGATTTCACAGTTATCGATCAGTTATAAATTATAATCCATTTTGAAACAAAAATTACGAATGGCAATGTCATAATCATCAGCTTCAAGGATATTTCGGCCCGTTTCAAAGAAAGAAAGGCAGGAATAATACGTAGTTCAAAAGCAAATTGCAATTACAAATTATACAGACAAAAATATTCTCGACGTTTGGTAAGCTTGTATCAGAAATAACTATAATTGTCAGCAATATTGGCATATCTTAACCCACATGTTTGCAAGATGAACAGTTTATCCATTAACACTATCTTAGCTATTATTATTTAAGAGCATGGCACTAAACTTAACTGGTTTCACTTTTTCGTTTTCAAAGCGCATTTACTAGTATTCAGGATGAGCAATATACAATCGACTGATTTGAATATCTTTCTTTGTTCTATAGGCCTGTGCATTGTTTTCACACATATTTTGATCAAATGACACCATACTAGAATTCCTATGTAATGTTGGATGAGAGCCTTTCACTTCCAGTTGAACAACGCAAGCAGGAAATGAAGTTAATGTATGTAGACCAGCTTCACACCATGGGATAAATGAAAGCATCTAAAGCCGGGGTGTGAAACTCAACTTGCGCCACGAGCCGGATTCAAACCATCAGGTCGCTCACCGGCTGCGCCAGTCAACTGATTCCATAATATTACCTCAAAATTCATGGCCTTGTTTTTCACTTGCATTAGTTATTATCAAGCATATATTATGGATCATAGGCGTTGTATTCTAGCAACTCCTTTATTTGCAAACAATGGAATTGTGAAAAATTCGATGATTAGTTATTCCGCTAAAACAGTGGCGCTAACGACAACAGAAGTTGGCATATCTCTATGCCCTTTTGTTTTAATCGTAGTCTGGTGTTAGCCTTGCATATGCGTTGTATGGAATACAAGAGATTCAACTGTAAAGGCGGATGTTGGAATTTGGTTCATTATAATGAAATCGTGATACGGGTTTCTCTGGAGGCTGGGAACTTTCGGGTCAGAAGTGATACAATACAGCGATCACAGATATTTGAAACCTATTTTTGAGTAACTAATCTTTTGTAATTGTAATTGAATAGTACATTCATATTGAAATGAACCCAAATATCTTCGCTGACACTCGTCAGGGGTAATCGTGTACGCTTCTATTTCTATTCTTCTAATTCTATTCTTTGTGTAAGCTGTATCATACGGTTTTGCAAAGGCATTACCTATAGCTGAGTTTTTCCATGAAACTCTGAATTCAGTGTGTCTTTGCCTTCTCGAAATTGAGTGTCAATGTCACCGACTTGTTCCTAATGGTGAGTAGAGTGAAACTACAATGCCACTGTCGAATAGTCATAATGTGGCCTATGAACATGATCGACATTTGCTACATTGAGGGATTGTTTAACGGGAGTATATCCTACTAAAACTCCGAACATTTTTAGAATTGAGCTGGATAATACAAGCATTTTCCAATCTGGTCAGAAATGCTTCACGGGCCGGATGAAATCGCATGGCAGGCCACATGAAGCATGACTGACACCCCGATCTAAAGCCTTTGCGGCGCTGAGTTACATATAAATGAAAATGAGTGACAATGCTACATTTTACTGGAATCAACAGACTGTCACAATACTTGTGACGTTCACATAAATTCATATAGACGTACTAACCTTTCCGAAGTAGGATCGGCACAGTTCAGTGGATATTTCAGTTCTATGATCTCTCCATTTTTCTCGCGAAGAGTTCCGTTTCGTTCAGTGTAAAATTGGACGAGTTCAGTGAGCGTGGCAAACTTCTCTCCTCCGTACAAATCATAAAAATCTCCTGTGTTTTGAATCTTGATGTGCGTCACTTCACTACCCCTCCTGAAACATACCAAGACTTTCAGCAAGGATAAATAAGCTGTTTCGACATAGGTTGAATTTAGTGCCTTGTCATATTATACTAAATATCATCAACATATCCATTATGGGCATACTGACATGATGAGCTGCAAACCGGAACGAAAAATGCAATCATGGTACAGCGTTTAGAAAAAAAAAATTATTTCAGATACGTAAGTAGTTCGTACTTGTAACTACTGGATGGAATCTCGGCGCATTTTTTGAAATAAATCCTGCGTGATTGGAGCTTTTCTCGTGTGACAGAACGGACTTTGCGGCGTGACAAGTGAGGTTGCTGATTTCAAATGACTATGCTAAGTCGGTGACAAGAGATCAGATGCTTTTGGTTAAAAACTGGCAAGGTGCAAGTACTTTACCAACAGATCCTGGCCAAAGGATTAGGTCAAAGCATTATATACCACATACTAACTGCAATATAGCATTTGTGGTGGCAGAGTTAAGAACATCAACTTTAAAAAAAAAATTTCAATAAAACCAACGACCAAATTGGTGTGATCCTGCATGCCGTTGACACCGATTCCTTACTGACTTGTAACTAAATTAGTGTAGGTCAAAAAGTTCAAAGATCAATCAACTCAGGCCTCATATCATAACCTCCGTCTCACCGATGGCTTGCAATGAATGCAATCTAATTCCGTAAGATAGCGACGAAGATGGTGTTCACAATACATCAGTGTTGGGATGACTCGAGTCATGACTTGACTCGAGTCAGACTCGAGTCACCTTTTACGTATGACTTGACTTGACTCGAGTCACTTTGCAAAAATGACTTGACTTGACTCGATGCTTCAAAAATGCAGATTGACTCGTGACTCGAAACAAAATTTACGAGTCAATTTCAAGTCATCAAGTAATCGATGTCGACTAGATCGCCGTATCCTGTATAAGTTCGGATTGTTGATCGATCACTCAATGATTGTGCGTTTTACCGAGCCTTCATTGTTGCATCACTAATGAATTGATCGTTAACGCAGTGATCAGAGCTTATAGATTACGTTTTCGTAAACTTGCACACCTCAACCAACACTCTTGCCTGCTATAAATCGAACGACTATCGTTCATACTTTTATAATATCATGGATATATATGTGGGTAGGGTATTGCTCCATTTCATTTTATTGAACTTTCTGATGCTTCATATGCTATCCTATATTTTGGCTGATAATTATGGATCAGGGGTGGGCAGAGCTGGTTCACGCGCGAGCCGCATATCAAAAATCGTTGCTTTAAAAGAGTCACAACACAAAAATATATATATACTTATTTATTCCGTCACAAGGAAATGCTGGGTATCGAATGAAGTTTATTGTTATTGTGTGGTATAAGACGATGCGTCTCCACCTAGGCTGCAAGGTGTTTGAAATCAAACTGATATGACGTCAAACAGTGCGGAGCTCGGTAATCAGAATGCTCCGTGAATATGTATTTTTTGGGTAACTCTTGGCAATTAAGGTTTTGGTGTTTGTTTTCGTAATGAAGTTTAAATTCTAGGTTTCTGATTATAATTGGGCGAATCTTGACGGAAAAGTCACAGTGGCTTACGTTCATTATCACCGAATGCACATTGCACACTCATTGAAGAGCCGCAATCAAAGACTCAAAGATCAGCATGCGGATCGCGAGTCGCAGTTTTCCCACCCCTGTTATAGACTGAGGCTTTACCGCTATACTTGCGTAGTTTGACATTTCTACGTATGCATGAGCGATAGAGCGCCTTCTTGCGCGTATAATCAACTTTTTATTCGTTCCTCCATTCAGAATAAATGAGGACCCCATTTGTATTTAAACACTTAGCAAAATGCAATGACCTTGAATCACGTATCGTACTTTGAAAATTCAACTTGACTCGACTAGTGACTTGACTCGTGACTTGACTTGACTTGACTCGACTTGACTCGAGTCA
>ATSW01016797.1:0-17102 GCA_000444245.1 Botryllus schlosseri | reverse complement strand
CAGCATTAAAGTGATATATGATCAGGATTACGATACGCCTACCTATCGTCTACATGTCACACCAGCTGACAATATCACAAGAAAAGCCACCACCACTGGCACCACGCATTAATCTAAAAATAACTCAGGCCACAAGTACAGGTTACATGAGACGGCTGGTAATCTAAATATTCGGTGCTATTACAGTTATTACGAGGTATTTTGAGTGGTATGTGAAGGCAGCTAATACCAAGAATATTTGCATATCATGTTTCATACAAGAGACACCCAATGCAGAGTCTTATCAGTCCAATTATAGTATACTGTCATGTCCACCAGCCATATTTAGAAACAAACCATCACAACAAGCACCAATTTGAAAATAGCGACAATCTTTAAGAAGCAAGCCTGTCAGCTTCAACTATCTTTACAAAATAGTTAATAATTCCGACTTGAGCCTAGCGTGGTTACAAAGACATGCGACAGATGTCAATCTCCATAGGAACATGCTCATGAGCAGGCTCTGGCCGATATTTATGTCCTTGCTTCATTTACTGCATTTTGGTCTTATCTGTTGCGCTACATTCCTTGTTATAAGCATCAAAACGCGTCTCTTGAAATATACCAGTACCAACATCACTGGTTTATGTTGGTGTGATCTTATTTGGAGTTTGAATGTAAATCAAACAGTTTATATGTGCTGTGCTTTTCAAGTTATTGCAAATGATTACAGATTCCAGCTGAAATATGACTCATCTTGATAGCCTATCTGGAGAAAATGTCCCCTTCATTAGCGAAAGTATGCTGTTATTCAGTTGCTTACACCATAGAGCAGTGGATCTCAAACTTTTTCAGACACGCCCCCCTTTATGATAGTGAAACATTTTGCGCCCCCCTTATCATTGATACCGCAAAATATTAATGGGAGCAATCAGAATGCCAGCGATCCCAAAGGAAAGTTTGATGGCATGGAAGGTTATTCCTGATTAGATAATTCTGAAATGTGAAATTCGGACCATAGACAGAGCAACAACCGTGACATTGTGGTTATTCGTGTGGAGCGCGAAAACTCTTCGAGTTAACTGCTGCTTCGCATTGCATCTGCATTGCACAGAATATTGTACCCATCAAAACATCACAAGAACAGCCCCAGGGGTCTAGTTTCAAGATAACCAACAGTTTCAAGTGCCCTGGTAATCGATCAATATCCCCACAAGCCCGGGTAGCCTATTGCCAGGAGCATAAATCGCCAAGAAAAATCATGCAATACCTGGTGTTCTGCTCATCCTGTTTGGCCTGTTTCATACGCTGCCGCGTCACGTCGTAGGAATCGTCATTGGCGTTAATCGTTATCTTCTGCTTCACCGTGCCGAGGAATTCCACCTTCTCCGAATGGCTGGGCAAAAAAGCGAGGGTTAGCAACAAACCGCTACCCTACACAGCCGAGTATAAATTTAGTCATTTAAACATGAAGATTTGGGCCGTAATTGGATCGGATATAGGTTTACAGAAGCAGGATTTCTATTTGGACTCGGGGCTTTTGAATAAATGTCAGTTATTATCGGATTTGGACTCGACTGGAAAGAAATTCCGGAATACGATCTTAATTTTGGAACAGGGTTTGGATTTCAATGCATTAAATCCACACATCTCTGTAACATGATTTCGAGACTTCAACTTCCACAAGTTTGAATGTTTGCAGCTTTGGACAAGCTCTGCATTATCACACTCCCTTATTTTCCAACTGTTATCTGTGTGGAGGGAAAAATAGATAAGATCTGCTTCACAGTATGGCCTTTCAAAAAAACTTTTTCTGCTGATTTCACTGGACTGGCTACTAGATAAAATTGTGATGTTGGTGAAAACAACCCTGCACACCAACTTTGGCTCAATTCCAACGAGTAGAAGCGATTTTCTTGCAGTAGAAAGTTTTGAATTTATCATTAAAAAACAAAAAAATTAATTTTCAAAATTTTTCTGTCAACCCCATAGGATTTTTAGGCTGTCAGTAGAGATGATGCACAACAAATTTGGCTCAATTTCAACCGCTAGAAGCGAAGTTATCGCAGTATAAAAATTTGGATTTGAATAAAATAGTATTTACGGTGACTAACTCTAAAATCATGGATTTGGAAATTTTTCTAACAATTTTATCAAGTAGCCGGTGAAATCTGAAGAAAAGGTTGATCTTTGAACAGCCCTACTTCACAGCCATAAATGATAGTTTCCAGAACCTGCCATAAGGTAAGACCCTTAGCTATTCCCTGTTGGTCCTTAGAAACTTCAACTGTAACATACACACTACATCAGTTGTTCTTGACCTTTTTATAGTTACAAGCCCAACTTAGCTTTGAAAATATTCCATGTCTCACCACTAGAAATATGGTAAAAATACTACATTCGCGACATTGTGGTGACCATTAAATGATAGACCCATGATATTATCAAATTTCATTAGTCTTGAATGGGTTTCCGGCTATAACTCAACTTGTGACCATAACCTACATATGTGGGTTGTCATATGCTGTTCATGAGTATGTGCATTAGTAGTGATTAAGTCATTCGTTTCTCAACAAAATCTTAAGTTGTTCCTGTGTGTTTAATCCCTATTAGGCACAACTAAAGATGAGTCCATGAAAAGTCTGAATGGAATATCAATATGAATAGATCTATACTACTTGATGGACTAACGGATTGGAAGGAACCAACTAAACTCTAAATGACTCTTGGATGCACAGAGCCTCAGTATACAATTGAATAAATATATTCATATTGAAAATTGAAATGAACCCAAATATTTTCGGCTAACACTTGTCAGCACTGCCTCAAGCTCTGTTACCGTAGTGTCATTCCCAATTTAGTAACACCAATCAATACTTGACTTTCATTAAAGGCAGTTCCCAGACTTTATCACAGACACAAGGCTGTTCGGCTACCAGAAAAAAGCTACTGTCATTAAACCACTTGCTTTATGAGAAATTTACAAAACTGTGCATTTAGGCATAACGTGGCCATTATCAGATATTTACCTGGTGCGAATCTGCTGAAGACAGTCAACCGGTGGCTGATTTGAAACATGAAATGAGAAATTTTGTACATCACCATCGCCAGGAACAGGTATTTGGATCAACTGAAAAAGAATTATAGAGACGGAGTGTAACAAACAGGGTAAATCAAGCAGCTAGTTGGTAAATCTAAAATCGGGATATGGTTGGGCAAGATACTAGAATCGAACGCTTCAAGTGAAAAGCGCCAGTAATTGTAACATAATATTGAAATTTGATGTTCCCAGGTTCTTACGAGATGAACATTCTTCAAAGAAATGGAGTTTACATGAGTGTTTCATATAACCAGTCAATACAACTAATATGCAGTGATGAGAAAGTAATACCGTAATTACAAATAATTTTCTTACGACAGGCTCCAACAACTGTTACTGATGACATTGACTCTCGTCAACAAATAGTGCGTCAGTCATTCAAGTTCAAATTTTCTGCATGGCAGCAAGATTCTAGCCCTTTGGGCACTGCCAGAATACATAATTTACTTCAGTTCGACATTAGTCGCCGCTGCTGCATTGGTCGATATAATTATTTCGATTTGCTAGATGGTAATGAGCTGTTACACAAGACATAATCTGGGACTTTTTTGATAAGTGTAAATTTAAATTCATACTAATCTCAATTAGAATGTAAAAAATCCATGTCACCATCATCCATTTCGTCCCAAAAAGACCTTGTGGCAGCGATGGCTCACCATTAATAGTAACAATTTATACGTATTTACAGAGATCATCTAAGCTGCCTCAAACTAAACATGACCTGTAAAGGCTCTCATTCAGAGCACATCAAACATTCATGCACTTACACGGGTCAAAGAGACATAAAAACCCATGTCCAAGATATAGTTTAAACACTAATAAAGATTTATGTCCTAGATCTCAGATGTAGTACATCAATAAATAAATGTTCTGAATTGCCATCATGGTCATAAAATGTCAACATTCTGAAGTTTTGCACCAGCTTGTGATTCTCAACTGAAATTAGTGGTGATTTTGACAAGGCTAAGTTAAACTGTGGATGTTACCAAAGACATTTCATTACTCATTGCTAAATTATGGAGTTTGTTGATTTGCAGTGCTCTCTTGATATTTATAGTAGCAACTATTTATCCAAGAACCATGTGTCAGACCTTCTTTAATCCTATTTCATGAGTCAAGTCAAATTCCAAGGCATTGCTTATGCTCTAGATTTGATTATAAGGATTAAGCCTGTTTTGACATCAAAACTGAAAGGCAGAGGCATGAAATTCAAAGGGAGTTTCCATGGAACATGGAAAATATACTCAATCAAGAAGTGACTGCTCAAATCCGTTAGAGAGAATTGTGCTGTTAAAAATAGCCCTAGATAAACTAATTACGGCCTGTGTCTGTGTAAGTATATGTAAAATTTGGTATCATTACGGATTTAAATTTCAAGGATAGGTTTGTTTTGAATTGAAAGTGAATTTTACAAATCAGCCATATTCAAAGTTATATCTATTATTGGCATATAGCGTAAAGCATAGTGTTCGCCTTAGGCCGTATTTAGCAATTTTGATAAAATCGTGATCCAGGATTTTCTGACGTTATGGGTTGATACCTCTTCAAACTTTACAAAAATCAACTCAAATACTGACTACACAACACTGTTTTTACTATTTTTTAAAAGGATTTCTACCACTCAAATTCTACTCGACTTTCATCAAAATCTGTCAACCAAGCCTACAGGAGGAGTTTGTCTACCATCTGAACAACAATAGGCTTAAGCTCTCTCTCTCTCTCTCTTATTTGAAATTTCATGCCCATGAAGTCATATTTCGTGATATGATTTTTGATATACAATGTTCTTTCCAATTCTCTACTAGCTGCTGAAGATTAGCCCTGACTAGTTTCAGCTGAAAATATTCAGGTTCATTTCACTATGCATACTATTCAATTGTATATTGAAGTTCGGCACCTACAAAAGGCTCTTCGAATAATTTATGGCAAGCAAACACAGGCCTTCATTAAAGCGCCAAGGTCTTTAGGTATGATATGCTAACAGTCAAGTCACAATGGCTTTTTCGTTTCATATCAATACATAGTAGAAGAGCCATCACCACATTTCAAACATATACTTTCAGCTAACTGTAAAACATATATGATCCTTTGTGACACCATCGAGGATGAAATCCCACTGATGCACTGCTATCACCAATATCACAAAGAAAACGACATAATCCAAAGCAGCAAGGTATAGGTGGAGGTAATCTCAACACACACAACACACAACCACTCTAGAGTAGGCCTTGATTAGTGCAATTAGACAAAACCTAGTTGATTATTACGAGAAACTAAAAGTATGGAACATCTGTGATCCTTTGTAATGATCAATCCAATTTCAAAGACATACCATCTCACATACCATAAGGTGTTCTATTAGGAGATGGAATTCCAGAATTATATTGGACAATAGGGGATTTCTGAGGAGGTATGTATTCACTGGTCAGCGTACTCCACTCAAAGAGATCTACCTGCAGTATTGAGAAATTCTCAACGGCCGAGATTAACCCAAGCCTAACCAATCACATGCAAAGGCGGCCTCTGAAAGTGAAACCAAGTGTAATCCAATCCGTTCAGGTCAGAGGCTGCAAGGGGATAACTGGGGTTAACTTGATATTTTTACAACTTGAGAACAAAACAATACATCACTGGGAACCAGCTTCAGTAATACGGCACAACAAACCTACTCTTTACCATGCAGGGCATGAAAACATGGAATGAAAAGAGTCCCAACTCCTTGGCTTGTCATCTACATTCTAAAATGCCCCCCAAAGACGCCAAGCCAAGTAGGCCCAAGACAATTGAATATTATGATAGTGGTCAAGCTTTTTGGTGGGTATTGTGAGAAAATACAGGGAGGTTACGAAACCACGAGTTCTGGGTTCAAAACAGCACCAATAGCATGTTGCACCAGGGGGGAATGGACTGGGGAATGGACTGTGGAATGGTGAACACTAGACAGTACTGTCACATATAGTTCCATTCCAAAGTTTCAGTTAATTATTCTGGTGCTTGCATGTACTCATAGATAGATTTATTAACTAGTACTCAATCACTTGACACAGAGGTTAAAAACGGGCTTAGAATTGAATCACATCTGTATCTCACTTCATCTAGCCCTGATTAGGCTATAACGAGTCCTCATTAATTTACAATAAAAAATCATATCGTAAAACATCAGGTCAATTTCATCATTCTTCCTCACAGTAGGCCTATGCATCCAGGAATGTGTTGTTCTTTTCCCAAAACATGGAATCCACTAAATTGTCTCATTCCTGAAATTATTTCTGTTTTGCTAGAAACTAACAATTAAGAGCAAAATATTTCAAAATTGGTAGGACTAATAGACCATTAGTTTAATGGGATTTGAAGAACGTGCGATAATAGCAGTTATTTCTAGTTTGAGTATACGCCTAGCACCTGCATGTTCAAGTGTTACATGAAAGTCTATATGATGGAGAATTCGACCTGCTGTGCATAAACAGGTCATAATGGTTTGCATGAAGAAGTTCACAATGTGGTAACTGGCAACTATTCATTATTGTCTAATTGTAATATTGAGTATCTGTGTCAAATAATTTCTACCAGCTACAGCTAAATGGAAAAGTGGTTACTGTAATCAACACAGCTTCAGAGGAAGCTAAACCAACAGTATCTTTAGATTCTGTAGGTACCACACAACAACTGTGACTGTGTTCTGGACTTCAAAGTTTGAACTTTGGAAATATGTCAACAAGAGCAGTTGAGAGACAATGGTTCAGTTCAAACAGGGGATACCACAGTTTCGAATTACATATGATGCAACACAACACCCAATCCCTGCCCCACTATACAAATAATCCGTTATTGGAACACAAGCTTCCTTTGATAGTGCGAAACAATCACTGTTCTGTGAAACCAAGAACAGTTTCCACTCACAATTTAAATTGTGGAGCATAAGAACAATACCTTGAAGCTACAACCTATCTCAATGTACAATCTAAGCCCAGAAAAGTATAGAAACGTTTCAAAGCATATTATAAACATATGGGAGACTGGTGATTCACGTCACAACATATTATACAGCATAGACTGAAAATATCTGAAGATGGTAAATTTTGATGAATAGCAGTGAAATCTAACAGCTCAGCAACTTAGCTGTCTAAAATTCACTTCAGGAGCTTGGCAAGAAGTTGATTCAAATTAAAATACATATAGAAGTATTGAAGTAAGGTATATCACTTCATCAATTGATTTTCTGAGTAAGCTGAATTTGATAGTCTAATCAATAAACCACATGAAAATATATCTCTTATCACATGTAAGGGAGTTAATATTTATAACATGGGTTATCAACTAAAATTGATATAGCTCGGAACACAATTTCACAAGGATTTGAAGTTAATTCACAAAAAGAACATCAGGCAACTTAAAGGAAAGTCATTATTGTTAACAATATCAAGCCTGTAAAGCACTACTCTTAAAAATACACTTTATCAGAGGTGAACACTTCTCCAATAAAGTTACCTGTACTAGATTTTTTATATTGGCCTGTTCAGTGACCTCATTTGACATACTCCCTTGTCATAAACTTTAGTGCAGCAAGCCTTCAAAAAGGTAGGCTTTACAAAATGCCAATACAGCAATTTTACTCAGTGCATATACTACTTCATTATAACACAGCCAGATTTTTTTATGGATGGATGTGTCGGTAGCATAAGGGCGAAATGGTATCTCTTTTCCCAAGGCTTACTATACAGCACAAATATTTGATGAGTAATCATATCTGCACCAAGGCTTTCATGGTCTCCATTCCAGTTATGATTGGTTCAGGAAAGGGTGATTCAAGGAACAAGGATTACACAGCCTCAATCCAGGGGGACTTGACCTACATTAATCTGAATGCTTCATTTTACCTAGGTTACAACAAGTACTGTGAAGAAAATGATACAAAATCAGATCTTGTTCAAATCTAGCATACAGTAGCAGTTTGGATGTACAGATTATCAGTAGGTGCAGTGATACAGATAGGAATACCTGCTTCCATGTAATAAATAACCCTTAAAAAGTGTAGGTTACACTGCAGATGTCAGGTTTTCCCAGTTGCTTGGAAAGTAATTTATAATCTAACATGTTGCTCGAGAACGTGCATATACTTAATCCCTTATGCAAAAACTCACCCCTTGGTGTCCTTGGAACTGTATACTAGGCTTTGATCGAAGGGAGCCCTGAAAAACAGTAGAAATTAGTTATATTTAGGGCATCAAAGATGCTATCCAAGATAGGTATCAAATGTCCTTAATAACATAATGAGCTAATTTGAATCAGCCCTTTTAATCTCAGATATGCAGATAAGGGTTATCCTGAAAAAAATCAAAAGATTGTGGTTTTGATAAGACCTTATCAAGGATGAATGATGGATGGATGAATGATCTATTTTCATAAGGCATAGCAATTGGGAATTTTGGGATTTCCCATGACTACATAGCGCCACAATTTAAGCAGTCAAGTCAATTAGTTAGACTAATGCTTCCTGCCCAAGGGATCCTTATCACATACTTTAGTTCTACTGTTATTCACCTGCACATCAAATTGCAAAAACGAGGTCAGCACATTTCCATGTAGACACCAATTTAATGTTATGATAACAGACTAAGAAATCTCTCTTAAAATGCGCTGGTCACAGGCTACCAAATATGCAGAGTTGGTAAAATACTTTCATTTTGAATTTTAGATGCAGAAATGCAAACAAAACAAATTTCTTAATACATAGACTAGGAGACTCAACTTAGTCATAACCTTGCAGTCAACTGTATTCAGGCGTGAATAACATAACAAAGGGGCACTGTTAAAATATGTCAACTAACGTACAAAGACATGCTAATATGTGTATACTTCACCATACATATGCCTTGCTAGCAGCACTGTAAGATTGAGAATGATGATTATGGATGCAATATAAAGGTATTAAAGATTTAAAGGTACTCAGCTAATGGGACAATTGTTCATTTTTATTTCGCAATATAAACATACTCTCAACTAAAGATAGACTAGGGCCAATATTAAGGTTAATGTTGGTTTCTGAAAAGCTATTAAAATAAAAGCTTCCTCAATAGAATTAGCTCAATTGGAAAACACAATCCTAATTTAGCCTCAGGTTTGAAGTTGGTTTTAGCTTAAGCAAATTTTGGTAAACACGAGACCAACTTGCAATAATAATCCTCACATTTCATCTGTACGGGATTTTCCAGCATAAAGACATGCATTCCAAGAATATACTAAATCCAAAACTACCGTATTGACAAATTCCATGAGAGGACAGGTATTTGTTTCTTGCTGCTACCTAAAACCTTTTCATTATGGATCAGGTAAGTAAACAACAGCCTCAGAGAAATTCTCAATACCAATTTGGTAATCATATATGAACTCTCATGATCCAATAAGTAGCAAGGCTTGAGTCACAGGTGAACTGCTGCCAAAAAAAGCAAATTAGCTTGCCTAGCATTTACACTCAAATGCATGACATACAGTAAATTCAAACACCCAAAATATGGTAGGCCAAGCCTAGGCCCCTATCGTAGTAATATGCTAGGTCACCATTTTGATGAAAGAGGGCACAGTAATGGAATTGAGAAGATAATATATATATTATAGGCACAACAAAGCTTGAAGACTGAGTCATTGATTAGGTGTATATTAGGGATAAGGATGTTCAAAAATGACATTTGGTGCTAATTCTCGCATTCTAACGAGTTCAACTCTGACAATGAATATCTTAAAACATCCTTGCCTGTATGGTGTAAAACTCAAATGACCCTACATAAATTTGCTCAAGATTGCAGAATACAAGACAACCGACACCACCATTTTTAGCAACTCTGATTTTAATATTGCATTAGCGAATTAGTGGCAATGAATAGCAAATGAAGCAGACATCCCATGACGCTTCAACATTTCAATGTAAATTAATATGGAGATGCAAAATTCATTAGTTTATATGTAACATTTAAGCAAGTCTTTGTATGGTGCAGCAAGATCACTGTGAATCCAAACTAGGGCAGAGTTTATGATTATACCTGCACTTCGAAAATGATGTTAGGTGATGCTTGTCAGGAAATCACGGATGACGGGAAGGTTGAATTCAATACTTCAGAATGCGCCTCACTCAACAAACACTCTTTGTGTTCAACAGGAAAGTATTGATCACAATGAAATCAGTAAACATCCTGAAACATGCCTAGGAGTCTGTGACCAAGTTAACTTCAGACATCAAGATATCAGCAAGGATTTATGCTGGAGTGCTCAGTGATAGCCTACCATTTAAAATCTGGACTTTTGAATATTATGTCAAACCAAGTTCACTGGTTGATTCAAACTCTAATAACAACTGATGAGCATGCCAGTCCATTCAATTATGATTAGACATTTCAGCATAGCACAAGGTTGGAACAGCTAATATACCAATCAGTCCAGCCGTTTCGATACCACACACAAGTACTTTATTTCAAAGTATAGTCATAATTAACCATTCAAGCATGACTCACTAAGATTCGCATATTAGTTTGTAGGTAAACTGCAACACACAGTATTGAATTTGTCCAAGTATCATCTCATGCAACAGCTTCTATCGCCTTTAATCAATAATGGGTTACCTGGTATCACAAATAATGCAGTAAGTTGCTGCTGACAAGAACAGCTGTGTACTGATGACTGAGGCCACTTGCAAGCATATTGGCCTCTGTCCAGTTTTAAAATTTTGAAGCTCCCTTTTTTAAACTTGAAAAAAATCGACTTCTCGAAGATTTTTGTATTTCTTTCGGGCATATCTTAGCCATGGTTATGTCTGTCTCAGTGTATCGAAGTTAATCGGGGCCAATATATGGCTGAAAGAAAATGAAAACTTCACTCAAAGTTAATTTTCCCAAAATGTGTCAAATGGTCATAAGATACTTTGATTCCACTGCGACGAGTTGTGTACTGATGACTGAGGCCACTTGCAAGCGTATTGGCCTCTAACCTAATTTACAAATCAAGGACCCTCAAATTCCCAAATTCCACTTTATACAATACCTTGAAAACGGAAAATTTAAATGTTCCTCAAGCATCCTAATCTTGACATGGCTATAGTTCAGTGTTCCTAAAGGTTGCTCAAGTGATATCAAGTGAATATTGGTACATAAATCTTGTCGATTTTGAATGATATCATGGAATCCAAAGAATCTCGGGTCTGGGACCACAGTTTAAATAGATTCACAGTATGCGCACCGATCCAATTTAATAGAATAATTTAAGATTAAAAAATTATGCACAAGACAATGTATTCAACAGTCCCAGTCCCACCAAAGCATAACCGAGAAATGAATGTTGTGAAATATACATGTTTCAAATCATATACCACTGAGTTGGAATGGATTGGCATGGGAGTTTGACAGTGATTTGTGTGCAACAGGAATAGCAACTGAGAGATATTTGACAGTAGCCTACCGGTTTTGAAACTTCACTTTATGAAAGGAACATTCCGCATTAGGGCTCGAATGAATACCTTGCAGTTCAAGGAAATGATTTATCTGTCAAGTGACTTGACTCACTCAAATCCAAGTCGGCATTTTCGATGTGTCACATCTTGTGCATCACGTTGCAAATTTCTTGCGACAGCACTTTCGATGGCTGTTAGCTCATTCTGTGTTCAGTATCAAGGCTCAATATTGACTGCACAAAAATCACTGTGTATTAAGATTACAAACTAATGGCCTTAATCCATCAATCATGAACATTTTGAGCTATTATAATGAAGACAACTTGGTACTATCTTCTAAGATTACATGAAGATTTGACAGCCTTGGAAGATAATAAGTTTACAGTGGCTACTGCAGTGTTATGAGCATATATATACCAAGCTATGTAATTAGTGTTATGGTCAGTTACATGTGAACTGTTATGATCAGTACATAATTGGAAGCCAATCATCAGTACAAGGTAATAGCCTATGCTTCTTCAACTAATACGCGATAATTATATTTTTGCCCAGTGTACGCAAAGATATATTTAGACAATCTTCTGAAGGTTGCTCACGTAATTTCAAATTGCTGTGACGCATATTACAGTAAGATAACCAATGATAAAGAAGCGAAATATATACTTGAGCAAGATGGCAGATGTCGCCGGCATGTTGCATAGGGCTGGTCTTGTTGACTTAAAACTGAGATGTTTACATTTGGTCTAGCTAATTTTTGTGAAACAGCATGACTAGTCCTAAAGAGAAAAAACATTTATACTGCCTTAATAGCTGTCCCCAAGTTTATTGGATGAAACTTTCAAAAGTTTCAGCGAAAACATAGTTATATTACTACCTACTCTAGTATGGAAGTTGACTTCTTATAGAGAAGCTAAAATGATTTGTATCAAACTGAAATGAAGTAAAAAAAAATATCAACTCTATATATTACCACCAAGGAAAATAAATCCTCAACTGTCAAATACGTTTTCTGGAAGTGGAATTAGAAGTAGCATTTACATATACAAAGTACATGTGGAACATCTGCTAATGAAATTATTGTCCGTTTTTAGAAATTAAAACCAGATTTTTAATGACAGTCTAGTGATACATCCGTGAATATATTCAAGTGAATACTTTATGCAGTTGATCGAACGGGATATAACCTTCAGCAGAATCAATTCTGAAATTGAAACGGAAACTGCATAACATATCAGTAAGTACAATTCCTAATTATTACAGGCTGTTAGAGTTTGATCATAATAACAATAACTGTTAACAGTTAGGTTTCAATATCAATACAATTAGAAATAGAGCATCCCAGTAACACAAAACTTCTCTATACTTTGAAACAGCAGATGAATTCAACAGTATTTTTGATTGTTCAGAAAAATATATTTTGTTGTCAATATTAATGACATAAGTGTCAAAAATCAGAAAGCCTAAAAATATATTCACAAAAATGCCCAACACATTCTTATTCTGTATTAATCATTCGGCTGAATAACAATGTGATTTTATGGAGCATCACCACATCTAATCCGATTATACCTATGTGATTATTTGTTGGGCTGGGCAAAATCCATCAGGGACTTAATTCTGGGTGGGAGTATTAAGGTTGGGGTTTAGTCTAGGATTAGAGTGCAACTGCTGATCATGATGTCCATACCAATAAGGCATATTCGGAAGAGTCCAAATATGTTATTTTATGGAAGCACCAAGCGAATAAGCCTATTAAGACAATGCAGTGAATCAGATTGTAGATTGCAGGCTCCCAACAGCAAAAATTTTCAATGCAAACACCAAGTATGTTCAGTTGCTCACATACCAGGCCAGCAAAAAAGCAGGAAATGATATTGTGGATAACTATACATCTCTTAATAATTCCTGCAACAAGAAATCACCTCGCAGTTCCACCATCAACAGGTTCCATTTTAGTATTCAGTGACATAGTTACCACATGATCATGCAGGCAGGACTTCATGAATATTCATGAAAATTAATCAAACTTTCCCAGCCTTGCATGAATTAACACTTCATTTATTATTCAAAAATGAGAAAGATTGTGCCATAATCTTGGAATATGAATCATTGTAAATAATTTTTATTCAAATTTGTGCTCATTTCATGGTGGAATAAAGGAGTATTGATTATTTGAGCTGAAATAAGACTAATGATACGCTTGGAAAAAAATATTTCAAAATTGGGCTATTCAAACTGATGTAATCTGGAATTGAACCATTTTAAAGCAGCTTCCAATACCATTTGATCGCACTCGGGTAAACATCTGATACTGCTGGATTAGGAGCAACACAGATTGATTACAAATTACAATACACTTCCATATATGAATGGATCAACAGAATGAATTACACCAGGCAGAAGAAATGTAATTTGATAGGCCACCCTCCACAAGGTGGTTTATTTTGCTGGATTGATTCATGATACTACCAAGGGAATCAGTGCCAACACCTTGTGAGCAGTTCCATTATGTTCTAGGTAACTAATACACATATACCACAAAATATTTAGGGGAAACATCATCTGTTTTGAAATAGCATCCGCTAAATATGACATGTCTAAATTTACTAACCTTGATTTAGATCGTAAAAATATGACTACTGTAACACCTAAATTAGAGTATAGCATGTAGATGTTCTATTAGGACACTAGCATCTGCTCTATAAGGTAATATGCACGGAGTCAGCCCCCTGGGAATGCAGTGTGCAATATTAAGGGAATGCAAAACCAAAGTCGAAATTGATACACCATAACTGCATGTAATGTGTCTTCCAACATGAGTATGAGAATTATTAGGAAATCGTAAGAATAATAATAGCAAGAGCCAAGACATTAGTACTTAATGATTTATTTGACGTCCCATCAACCTGTACAGCCTATCATATCATGTTCACCAAGAGACAAGTCGGTTGTCGCCATTGAACAAACTCCAATATAGATTGCATGGTACTAGATACACTAAATAAACTCTGACTTCAATTTAGTTCCAACAAATATCATGGATGGAAATCAAGCTTCGTTTCGATGTGTAAAATTAGAACATGCAACACGAAAACAGAAGCTTCCAATGAGTGTGTCACACTGTTATTTTGAGAGGAAGGAGAATAGGATATCCCGCATTCAGATTGGTTATTTTAAGCCCTACTGCATCAATATTGAGTTTAAAATACATGGAAGTTCTAAGTTGCTAACCTAAATAGAAATGAAATGGTAATTTTGATCTATAATAAGGAATTGATTGAATGATGAAATAATGGATTAGAAAATAGTATATTTGAATTGGAATATGAAGACAGGAGCACAAAACGACTTCAGATGGTAATAGTTTCAATTTTTAGAAAAGTGAATCATAGAGATCATCCTTCCAAATGAAAGCTCGAGTACGCAGCATAAAACCGCCACCGCCATGCCCCCATTTAGATCGATTTGGATTTACCGCAACTGGAAGCGACATATGGACATCGAACATTGTTCCTGAAGTAAGCTATGACAAGCGTTGACACAAGAACAGCTGGCTACATGCATTGTATCTCAGCAACCGCAGACACAATCACACCATATCGATACCTTGGGTAATATTTAACCAGCTACAGACACATTATTGTCTCCACCACTTAGCAAGTAGAATAACCTCGTTATCGAACAGGTAAGTTCATGCTGAAATGATGCTGATCAAACCCAATGGGCTAACTTGTGATGTTGATATTCTGATAATAATCACACAGCATCACACGCCTTGGACATGACAAATGGTGCATGCAGTCAGCAATATGCTGCTGCATGAAAGTTAGTGGTATTCCTGACGCTAGACACTGATACTACTCAAGTTAAAGTGTTGATTTCAAAACCACATCACATTTAATTCAAGTAGTGCTCAGTAAAATAGTGTGAAAATTGCATAATCTTGCACAATGAATTTGATCACATCGTTGCCAACAGTGTTAGTTGATTGAAACATATAACATAGTTTGCTGTAGGATTTTGACAGTACAGGTTACGAATCCTGGACATAATGACCCCGAGGCCCGATTACAAAGATAATACACATGGTATATTGCACTGCTAGTGCTTTAACAAAGAAACAGTTTCATAAGCTGTTATGTTATCATATGTGAAAATAGAGATATGGTGATTCCATGCCCATCTCGTCTGGAACAGCGCAAGAAGTTGATCAAGGCAAGGTGCCAGTGTACTACCTATCATAAGCAATGACTATCGCAACAAGTTAATCATTTTGTACCTACTGTAAGCGTCATCTTGTGCCTGTGTGCTAATTTTGAACTTAATTTTCAGTGCATACAATTTTATGAAACCCATTCTATAGCTCAATGGTGATCGAACAAATAAAATTTTCAGCTCAAAACCATGGGTCAAAGTACACCACAGTCCACAGTTGAGATGACAAGGTTTGCAGGCTATTCGATACGATTTTTCTTCAAACCTAAAAAACGGTTATCATTTTGTGAGCAAGTGTGTTTTCCAGAGGAATGAGCAGGCTACAGTACGGTATATAATTTCTTGTACTGTCTGCTCATGATACTTGATACTTGATGTAGTATCGCACAGCAAATTCCTAAAACACCCATATTTCACGACATAAATTTTTGAATTCTTTCAGGTAATGGTGGTTTTGCTGACTTTTGCACCTGTATTGTAAAGATTCTCCCAAGCTAACTCTAAACAAGCTAAACATAGCGACAACTCATGCTAACTCAAACCCTAACCAGTGGTAAGTCAAGAATGAAGAGCAGAAGAAGCAACAAAGATTTGGGTCATACAGCTGCTCTCACATTTAGTAAAATAGACATCGTATTTCAAGTTGAAAGATGCCAGTGCCGTGTACTGGTATGGGACTCTTGTTTTGGGTAGCCATGATATCACTACTGATTGTATGGTGAGAACAACACACGAATTTGGGTGCTCATGCTCACTAGCTCCATTAACAAAGTGCGCGCGCAACGCACCAAAAATTACCTTTATCAGCAAAGGCCTACCGAGATTTCAGTTGACTGTGTATACCAGCATGATATGGAGGGAAAAGCCAACTATTTTTTATATGCAAATCTACCAAAAATCATCACCCAACACAAGTGGACTTTTAACTAGTTTATAAAATACCAATTATGGGAGCAAACACCTCATCAAGCACATATAATTGGGGAAAGGGTACGGCACCCACAGCCAGTGCAATTGCGCAAATGCAGTTCATATTAATTAAATTCTTAGACATAGGCTACATCAGATTAGTAATCACTGATGGAAAAAAATATTAATTCAGCATCTTTTCCTAATGGCATTAGTGTTCAATATTAATCCTTGACACAAAGCATGATACCGTGCTCCATGGAATGATGGGAGCCTTGGTTCTATACTTGCAAGGATTTCCAGTAAATTCGGCCCTCGGTAAATTCGGCAAGTGAATTCGGCCCTCGGTCACTTCGGTCCTTGGTAAATTCGGCCCCCGGTAAATTCGGCCAAGGCCAGGGTAACAATAACAGTTACAATAACATTACTTAACCTTAACCGTAACCTAATCCTAACCTAACC
>ATSW01016796.1:0-14142 GCA_000444245.1 Botryllus schlosseri | reverse complement strand
TAAGCCTCACTACCCCCCTCATACCTACCTACCTACCTACCTACGAGATTAACACAAGCGTACGCATTTAGTGTTACAAATAATGAATATGCATGTATTTTTATCCTATATTAATCGTCATGATGGTATTACGAACTCTACAATATTATCGAATATCTTTGCCTCTGTTGGAATGTCTTTTAATTCCAAATTTATGCGGTTCACTGATGCAGCATGATGTAGCTGTCTTCTTTGATGTTGATAGTTCCCTCAATGTAACAGAAAGTGTTCTGCAGAATCATCTGCATTACAGTCCTGACATTGTGGAGTGTCAGAACAACCAATCCTGTGCAAGTGTTGGTTCAATCTGCAACGGCCGCTTCTTAATAGGATCACGTCTCTTCGCCATGTCCCAATTGTAGCTACATCGTCGGTAATTGTTAGTTGTAAATTCTTATATGCTCTTATGGTATCAATGGTTTGGTATATTTGATCCCATTCGCATCTACAATGGTGCCTTAAGACGGATAGTGCATCACGAAGAGATATTCCTTTGTTTTAACACAAGATGAGTGATGATTGTAAATCAATGACGATGCATGCAGTTACAATCGACGATGAGCTCATATATAAGATCGTGCCAGCTTCATAGTCACTTTTATTATGGCCATATTGCAGTGCAGAATGGCACAAAAATGCTGTTTCAACCCGTGCCGCACTGTACGGTATTAACCCTTTTTGTGTGTGTTGCAATTGAAATATTGTACAATGAAATTTAACCTGTACGTTTTATACAATCAGTGTCAATAAGGCTACTGCGGTGTACCGCAAATTCAATTCATTAATCCCACAATAGTCCCATTATTTGTAATGCGTTGTCCGTCTTGGCGCATGACCACGGAACGAGTCTTCCGCTCAATTCGAACAAAGCCCTTTAGCTCCGCCAAAATTGACCAGAACCGAAGCATCTATAACCCTAGTCGACTGAATATATATCTTACTGTTACTCGTCTTATAAAATGCTTATTAATGATCGCAATAAGACTCACACGCACAACCATGTCCCGATAAACCTCGCAGTTGTTGACTGTTTCAGATGTTAACGACTTGGAACGACCTATCATTTCATACCATGGGTATGTCTGCAGCTGAAATGATAGCGGGGTAAATAGCAACAACATAAGGTCTTAATTTACAAAAAGTTCTTTGTTAAGAGTATATTGAACTGTTTCCGCTTTGACAGAAGTATTTGTAATCACGATTGCCAGTATAACTGAATAATATTTAACGTTAAGATAACACTTTATTAGGGAAAATATTGTTTTAGTACACTGTTGCGAGCATCACATCACAATTTCGCTAACAATTTGTAAAGTGGTAATGCTAAAGAAGGTGTAACGTTGGAAAGAATCCGATACCGATGCCGACTACCAAATTCATGAAGAAGAATAACGTCTGATTATCATAATTTTCCACAACTTGGTCTACGATGATACCAATTATTGACATAATTGAAGAGTACTTTCCTCAAATTACGTTACCACGCTAATTTTTTCTGGCGAGAATTTAGATAAGCTATTTTAGGTTCGCAGGAAAAAGTAATTGTACTATAGAGGTGTAGCCTACGTGACAAATTGGACCCGATAGCCAACATCGCTCTGTATTCTGCCTACAACTGTTAACATTGAATATTTACGATTCAGGAAACTACAAAGCTAAAAAAGTGACTAAGCAGTCGACTGCACATCAGGAAAAAGAGAACGGCGCGAACAGCATCGAATCGCAACCCTCTCTCGAAGTCAATGATAGGCCGACTGCGTACTGGCAGATACAGAATGGCGCGAAAATGCTGCAGAATATCCAAGCTGACACAATATTACTTCAAAAGATTTTAGATGATATTTACCGTTAACTGAATCGTTTCCTTAAATGTGGTTTGTATACGGATGATGGGAAATAATTGTGCTCATTAATAATATATACATATTTCTCATCTGTTAGGCATTTTAATCGACGATATTAGATTACATATTGTACATTCTGCTGGATAGACCACCATTTCGTCTACTTTCGAGATTTTCTGCATAACCGACTCAAAACTGTTCCGATTCAATGGCAATAAATGTTCTGTTTTATCACGATTGTGACTTATTACAAATATTTCATACGTATGCCATGCGACTTTTATTATTGTGTAATGATTAGGGCGATTTTTGACATGTCAATGTAAGTCAAAATTTTGTCAAAATGGTAGCGTTTGGTCAGAATTTATCAAAATTGTTTACAAAGTCAAGCTTTTTTTGACCTCTGCATTTAGTTAGTATCATAGATTTTGCACTGTCGGTTTGTCGGTGTACTTATAATTTGATATTTTACAGCTTGTAGCCTACTTTATTGGCCTACCGTTGTAGCCGGCTCATTGTCTGCTCATTGTGAATCATAAACGGTCAAATGAAACAAATAGGTTGCCATGATGTTTTGGTCAACGTACCGCAATATCCTAACTGAAGCACAACTGCTTGATCATTGCATGATTCTTATATCAAGAAGTGCATGGTGAAAAATTGTAATGTACGCAACATTGTCAGAATGAAGCAACACGGTGTGTCACCAGCAGTGAACGCACACCTTCAGTGTTGTCAGCCAATCACTGCTGCTGTTGAACGTGCTTTCTCCATTTTTATCAAGCTACTTTGTAAGGCCAGACACTCTCTACCCGAGAATTTCAAAAAGTATCTTTCTTTGTACTACAACAAATTTTAAATATTTTTACCGTAATGCTTGATGTATCTACTCGAATTTATTCATAGGGTCAAATTTCGTTAAAATACTGGTTTTTTAATGTAGAAATTTGTCAGTTTTTTAGTAAAAACTTTGTTTCAGGACAAACTACTTCGAAAGGACTGGTAGTTCTAGCCAGAAATGAAGATAAGTAGTACAATTTCAACATTATGTGCTAAAACACCTAATTTGCATACTCGAGGTCAGGATTTTGTCAGAATTAAGGTTTTTTGTCTGTGAGTTTTCATTTTTTTGGTGAAAATCCAATCCTTCGTTTTTACGTCAACAAAATCGTCCCAGCAATAATCGTAGTTAGACCAGTTGTTCTCAACGTTTTTCCTTCGTTCCAATCTTCTGATTTGTTTTCGTGTCTTCGTTCCCCGCAACCTAAAATTCCAAAATATAACTCACCATGCTCAATCCAATAAAAGTTAGAGAGACCTTTTTTTGAAAGGACTTCGATTGGGACAAGGTAAGACGTCCAAGAACTGATAGTGATGGCCAGTGTTAGGAAAATTAATGATTGTGGTAGTTGCTCATAATACTTCGGAACATACGTGAATCCAAGATCCAATTGACTTTGTGGTTGCATTTTCTTTAAACGTTAGTCATTACGTTTTATCGAACTTTAAGCTCACCAAACTGATAGCAACGATGCCACAGGCAAGCCATTTGCTTATTTCAGTACACATCCAATATCCCTGAGACGCAGGGTTGTAATGACTCGACTTGACTCGAGTCATTTTCTCAAAACACGGAAATGACTCGACTCGACTCGAGTCAATCTGTGCATTGACTCGACTTGGACTCGAGTCATTGCGCATGACTCGAACCTAGTCATATGACTCGAAACTCAGATGGTCAACTGCGACATTTCAGTGTAATTTCAAAGAATAGTATTGTAGCCACACTATTGGGATTTCGTCTATTAGTACTGGTACTTGAGAATGCGACCAGAAACTGCCAAAAGTGAGGAAAGTGTGTATTACAATTACGAACCATTCGATATCACCAACAGAGTTATGAAAATTGGGTTTAACAAGACTAACGGGAAACAGAGCAGTCAGCACAATGACTTGGAGTCGGACTCGAGTCATAATACCATGACTCGGACTCGATTCTTTTTCTTGCTGACTTGGACTCGGACTTTACTCAGTGGTGAATTGAATTGAAAATGACTCGACTTGATTCGAGTCAAAACTATAAAAGTGAGATTGACTTGTGACTCGGAGCCCTGTGACTTGGTTACAACTTGGGTTACCGTATTTTGGAAATCTAAAAGGAGGAAACTTTTTCCAAATTTTCAGACTTACGATTCCGGAGGGAAATCCTGAAAAGATAGTAAAATTTTTGCACTTCGTGGTCGGTTGACTACAATTTGAAAAGGTCACATTTCCGGCCCCGCTCTCGACATAGCCTCCGGAGCGTTACTCTAGTGCTGATTTACTGTATCACAGTCGCATTTTACCCTATATTTAACCAATATTCTAAAAAAGAGGACAAATCCTCTTAAAAGAGGACATATGGTCACCCTAGTTACAACCCTGGTGGGACGTCAGACAGCCGACTTACGAAATCACTTTTTACTGCAATATAAAATTTCTTGGGTACTACGATCCCGCAAAATTTGGCGAAAGCTTTATTACCCGTCATACTGCTCGTCCTCACCTTGTTTGAGACCGCAATGTTGGTTAACCAGTTTCTGTGAACAACATGCAATATAACTAGCGTTGCCTGCAGTTCACGTCAATAGACTGATAACCGTATTCGTGGTGTATTGCCTCCGTATATATGTATGTACTGTATGTATTTATTTTGCAAGTCCATATGTTCCCCAACATGAAACCCCTGCATTCCCACATGTGGAGAATTCCTCATCGGTTAGCAAACACTGAGCAATAGGGCTGTTCAAAAAAAAAAACTTTTTTTCCTGAATCTTGCTGGTTACGTGATTAAATCGTTAGGTTGCCTTAAAAAACGACACACACCAAGTTTGAATTCATTCCAACCAATAATCGCGGATTTCGTACAGTTTGAAAATTTTGAATTTACCCAAAGATTTCTCTGTTAACCCCATGAAATCGTTCCGCTGTCTTCAAAGACGATGCAAAACAAATTTGACTCAATTCCAACCAGTAGAAGCGGAGCTATTTGAGTTTTTCTTCGATAATTCGGGGATTATCCTAGACCGGTGGATAATCCAAGAAATATCATCGAAAAACTCAAATAACTCCGATTCTACGGGTTGGAATTGAGTCAAATTTGTTTTGCGTCGTCTTTGAAGACAGCGCAACAATTTCATGGGGTTGACAAAAAAAAATTTTGCATCTTTGGGTAAATTCAAAATTTTCAAACTGTTCGAAATCAGCGATTATTGGTTGAAATGAATTAAAATTTGGTGTGCGTCGTTTTTTAAGGCAACCTAACGATTTAATCACGTAACCATCAAGATTCAGGAAAAAAAGCTATTTTTGAACAGCCCTACTGAGCAAGACAGATGCGTATTTCCACGATATAAACCAGGGATGGGCAACATACGGCCCACGGGTCGGATCCGGTCCGCAGAGAATTTCTACCCTGGAAGTCAGATTATATTCTGAAAGTATTGACAAATTTTATGCGTCACAGAATGAATCTTAGTTTTCCAGCCTGAGAAAGATGGACATAAAATTATTTGCTTTGTTCGGGTGTACATTAGGGTTATGACTTGAAGAAAAAAATTTGCCAGTAGCAGGAATTAATGAACATTGTGGTATAAATTATTACAATTATAATCATTTTGTCCAAATCAAAAAAAATGTTCGCACAAACTAACTTCAATTTTCGACACTGGTCCAAATATGGAAAAAAATTACAATTCAAAGGTATTCTTTTCTACAAATTGAATCTTCATCTATATGTCCTTTTGCACTTCTGGTAAAGTTCATTTATCAATTTATTAATTTTGTTATTATGTTAGTTCCGCGGAGATCTGTGACGGACATATCCGACTTACAATGGGGTTTTAAGGCACTTCATCGCTGCAGGACAATCGAGCGCAAAGATAGCAGCAAATAATCTTTTCTATACATTCTAGAGCCCGACCGATAATGGATTTTCGGGTCGATACCGATAAAACATATTTCTCACACCTTGACCGATAACCCCAATACATTCAGCCGACATTCAAAAGAAGCTGGATATACATAAGCACATTTTCAGAGCATCAGATCATTTATTTGAGCATCTTTACAGCCATAGTTAAACTTGAACATGAAATAAACTAGAACGGCTGCATCTGGACACCTGTAAAATTTAAGCCATATGAAATCTATCAATATTCTCAGTCCAGCGGTCAAAGATTATAGTTTTCTGACTTCCTACCGCCATGTTGTGACGTCACGAAAATTTCCGCTAATTTTTCAGCTCAAATGGCCGATACCGATAATTCTTTCAAAGTGTGATATTGTCTCATTATTATCGGCGGATCAATAATCGGTTGGGCTCTAGTATATTCCATCTTTAGACATGTGGTTAGAATATCAAGCTTCCTGACACACATTTGCGATGAATAAGCATGATATCTCCAGAGTTACTCTCCATCTGGGGATTTGGAAGTACGAAATCATGGCCCTTGAGCGTCATCTCGCATAGCGTAGAGATGGAAGTTTATGCCATTTGATTAGTGGTAATCCACTATTTTCTTTGAAAGACGGCATGCTCTCCACAGCTCAAAGATAAACTTAAAATCATCCCTCCATCCTCGGCTTCCTAATATTTTCATCTGAAACTCTGGCTTGGTGGATCGTACCAAGGTTTTGTAGTATTTTACCACATCATCTCCAAATTTGTTACTCGAGGTTTGATTTGTTGGGGATGTTGGATTGAAGAACTATAATATATGCTTTAAGAATCGATAATATGATGTTGGCAACCAGTATATTGTGGTTTATGAAAACTCTTGCTCATCATTGCATTTGCAGTTTCGAAACAATGCTGTGTAACATATGATATATGACATTTATAAATTTTCCTATGCATCATATTCCTCTAATCGGTTTTCTAGACCGCTGAAAATTTTTTGAGTTGTTCTACTTTCGCCTTTTCGAACACCCAGTTTGATTTGTATCAGACAAATTGAAATTATTTGATATATACAGTCTACATCTAAAATCAAATTTAATAATTATTTATTAATTATTTAATTTTGACTGTAAACAAGAACACGATAGGAATAATTCAATCTGGGCAATCACAATTTACCAAATACTATTTTAAATATTCGCAATTGGAATTGTGTCATTTAAATTCAAATCAGTCGCTATATATATTATATAGTCTGTATCTACAAAAAAAAAGCTTATCCTTCATACAGTGAAAACTGTAGAATTTTTGTGCGGAAGGTTTTTGTTGAAACAGTCTCAACTTTTGTGAATTTTGAAATCACGACACAAAAGTTCATCACATATGACTACAGGAATGTGAAGTTTTTTTTCAAGTCATAACCTTAGTGTACACTGTACCTGTATTTACTAAGGCTTTCTACATACGACATACAGCCAGAGTTAAAAAAAGAACTTGTTGACCAATTTGATCGACCACAGATGTCTGATTGACTTCAACTGCTACTGTTAATAAATTCATTAAATACTGTTTTTGTCTCTATGCTTTAATCATAAAGTTTAAATTAAATACTAGTAATCTTTTATATGTGGATGAATACGTGATTAGGGTTTATATTATGTAATCTGGTCCACCGACCGGAGAAGTTGCCCGTCCCTGATACAAACGGCTTGCTCATAGTGTCCTGTATATTATAGTGAGTAGGCAAGCAAATGTCACGGCTCACTGCGATTGGTGAACATCACTCTTTCCATTTGGCCAAAGCCAATTTTACGGTATTTTTGACCGACTTGCTGAGCGCGTGTACTATTTCTTATCTGCAGTTCCCATCATTATTTGATTGATCACGTTGATTACGCTCACTCTCCTTATTATAGTGTCATTGTTAAACTTTATTTTTGTATTCAATGATTATGGACTAGCGTTGGGACCCCGGGAAATCCCGATCCCGGGATCCCGGGATTTGAAGCAATCCCGATCCCGGGATTTGTAAACAGCATCTACCAAGGCTTACGTAGCGTCATGTATCTTATTTTGGTTATAAAGCAGTGTTACAAACTCGACTAATTGTCTAAAACAATTCACAATTATATGACAAGAAAACCAACTATTGCATAAAATGAACTGCACAATCATTTCCGTCGTAGTCTACGGATCGTAGCAGTGGCTTATTCTGCATACGACGCCAAAGTTGACTAAAAAATGGTCAACTTAACGGCGGAAACCGGTTTTTGGAGCACCTACTCGGAAAAATTACCTTTTTATTTACTCAATTCTTTGGCGATCAAAGTAGTTAGGTGAATGATTTTCCCGTTTATATGTTCTCTTCTTCGGGTCCGTAAATATGGGGCGATAGGGGATGGGGGCGAAAATGTGTGTCGAGGTTGATAGGGGGGCGATAAGACGAAAAAGGTTGGGAACCACTAGTATAGCACAAAGGGACAGGTAACGCATTCAAGGTCCG
The DNA here is from genome assembly GCA_000444245.1 of Botryllus schlosseri. NCBI lineage: Eukaryota > Metazoa > Chordata > Ascidiacea > Stolidobranchia > Styelidae > Botryllus > Botryllus schlosseri. Next base: position 5,816 of record ATSW01016796.1, on the reverse strand, counting down.
TACACATGACAGTAATTAAATCAACCCGCATGACTCAATCGGGCAAGTCAAAAAAATATCATTCCTTTTATAAATCGCATAGTCCTCGGTTCGATGAACTTCCTAGCCAGTTAACTGCTGTGGACGGGCTAGCAATTAATCAAATTGCTCCAAAGTGAGCAAATTCGTCGAGCCTTCAAGGCTGACGGGTGACGGCTATAACTTGCCAAGATGTCACAAACGGGTTCGGGACTTCGTGATCGAGCACAAAAAAAATCCGCAAGTGTGTAGAAGAAGAGCTTATGGCAATGTAACGGAATGATGGACGTTTTTCGATTACGTTTGACAAATCAACTCCTATACAAGAAGCAGGCGGTACATGAATTTAAACGCTCATTATCCGGGTGGCTTTCGATCGCTGCGTTTCATTCGTATTCACGGGAGCATGTTTTTGCGTCAATATTGCAAGGAATAAATGTTGTCTGTGTAGCTTGTATGTGCATTTTGCTACTTTGCCAATCCCGGGAAATCCCGGGATTGAGGAGCGAAAATCCCGGGAAATCCCGATTCCGGGGTTTGAAATTTGATCCCGAAGTCCCAACCCTATTATGGACCCCTTCTGAAACAAGGAATTCGTTCGCCACTTGCATATAAGCGCCTTTGCTTTCCCTCGACGAAAACAAGGCATGTAGACTTCGGCGCTTTCCTTCACAATAAAGCGGTCATGCTTTACAGGTTTTTGTGAATCAGCGGTTGTTTGTTCCTCATGTATTTCGTACCTTAACATAGCCTGAATTAATCCTAAAACATTATCTGCGAACCTGCTTACAATGCGCGTTCAGAATCGCCGCAGGTAGCAGACTCCAAGATCACCTAATCAGCAGGCTGCTGCCGCCGTGATCATTGAAGCCTAACCTATCACCGATCAAGAGCAGAAATGGGCGGATTCCCAAATTTAGGGAGCCGAATCTATCGGACTGGCAATTGGAAATTCAGAGTCCGAAAAAATCCGCCTGGTCAATGTCCAGTTCGGAATCCGAAAATATTCTGGCAGAACAACGCTAAAATCATATTGCAGCAAAAAAATCCGACTAAAATCCGATCGTCACCGCAAATTCAAAATCCGGATCCAGCAGTCCAGCCAGGTATAAAATCAAAAAAGCCTGCTCCGGCTCCGGTTCCTGAACCGGACTGTGGCCATCTCTGACCAAGAGCCGTGGTTTCGTGATTACTAGTCTTCTTGCCGTTCTCTGGTCGGTGGCACGCCCTTTCTTGGGCAGTAACTTTCAAACGAGTTGCACGAAATCTTAACGGCTTTCATGTGGGCTTCTTTTTGGCATGTTACTGTTTTTTTTTATCAATAATCTATAGAATAAGACGTTCTAACGGAGCATTTTAAAGATTTTTCAAATTATGGACCCCCCTATTGGCCACGAATGAAATAATACAATCAAGTGTTATAGTAATTTGACAAAATCGATTTGACAACAATTTCGACGAGGACTCGGCTAGATCGGACAGATAATTCCAAAAATTGAAGCACCAGTTTCTATACTTCCGCCAGCTCAAAAACATGTTATACAGTAGCCAAAAGGGATGGTGTGAACGTGAGGTTCACGTTCGCGTTCTGTGTGTGAACCTCCGAAATTTACACGTTCACGTTCACAAATGAACCTTGATAGGTTCTGCACTGCTAACTTTTTTAAATTTATTACAATGTCGACTTCATTATAACATCTGTGGCTGAAACTTATTGCATATCAACTGCTGACGCTGGAAGCATCAAAATTCAACACTAACGAGCATGCACCTTACCAATCTCAAAATTTCTACTTGCTTCGATACAAAAGTTTGCTCGAAATATCCAGCTTTCCGTTTGTGAATAAGTAGTGACTCTCGGCTGTGAGCTTGACCCGCAACCACACAACATCAACAGCGAAATACACTACATGTAGGTAGTCAGCGAGTGATGCATGTTCGTTCATTGTTCATGTTCATCCAATCAAGGAAATTGATATCGTTGTCTGATGTAAACGATCTAGCTCACGTACATGGTCAATCTTGATTTCATTTGTTCATTGTACCAGAAAAACCAAATCCGTGCGATTGGGGTGTTGGCTACTGCTGTATAACTTGTTAATACAGTAATATCGGTAGCAATTATAGAAACCCATTTTACACTCCGCTCAATATCAACGTAGCAATACTCAGACGCGGAATACATTGCTGCTCTGGCCTAATCCGTTAAGACGTTAGCTTACATTCTCTTACAAGTCCACGTCGAAAGTGTTAGCTATTCGACGGAAGATATTGATTTTATTGGATTTATATATCATTTGATTGCCCCAGTTGATCCATTTGGCGACGTTTTGAAGTCAGTATGTACTTCAGCATTGTGGCAAGTGGCATTGTGGCAAGCAAGTGGCCCAAGTCGTCGCTTGGTATCGTGTACTGTACATCAGTGGTCACCAATGCGGTGCCCGTGGAGCCCAGGTAGCCCGCGAGCCTGTTCTAAAAATAGATCGAATAGCCGCATTTACCAATATTCGCCTGATTACTACTAGTAAGCTTTTAAATATATAGATTGATTGATTTAGATCAGAGGTCTCAAACCCAAATGTGCTCGGGGGCCACTTTTCCAGTTTTGACGGCGCCGCAGGCCGCAGCATTTATAGGGGTATTCTATGTCTTTCCAAGTAGGCCTTATTTGGCGGGAATGAAGCCTGTTCTAAAAATAGATCGAATAGCAGCATCATCACATTTATTCCTATTTGAATAGAATTATTGTTGTACTTTACATAGATTAATTATAAGATATAGACACCATATGGGTGGACAAATGTATGATGCCATCATAAAAGCTATCGGGTTATAATTTTTCAGCTACTATGAATATTTTAAATTTAACAGATTGATAATAGAGACTGATCTGATATCAAAACATTTTTAAGTTGAGCATTGTAATTCCAATCCAGGATTCGGGTAGACTTCTGATAAGTAGGCTATTAATCTCGTGGCCAAATATCTTTAAATATAGGAGCAGAAAAAATATAAATATAATAAAAATAGCCTACATTAATGAATGTGTCCTAGTGAAGGAAATGTCGGAACGCCGAACGGCCCATTGCTGTTACATCGTTGGAGCGTACCACTACGGTACTCGGTACCTTTAAGTGGCCTTAATAACATGATTTAGCGACCGAAGATGTAACTAACAGATTGCCGATGGTTGTCATGACTACTTGCTTGGTTAGCGAAATACCAAGCTAAGACTTTCTGATCTATTACTATTTGTTGCGTCCATGGTTCTAACAAGTTCACGGAATTCCGAGTCACTCTAAGTCCACTCGATTCACTTTCATTTTGCCATCGAGTTAGCTCGAGTCTGCGTAATTCTAAGACGGGTCGCGTCCAAGTCCAACTCACAAATTTGTCGCGGGCCGCACAAAATGCTCTGGCGGGCCGCGTGTTTGAGACCTCTGATTTAGATATTATTTTGTTTAAATCACACAAACATGTACCTTACAAATGACAATACATATATATATATATAAACAGTAAAAACTTGAAACGATGATATTAAACATCCTCAATTACAATTAGTAATATACCAACATGTAATAAAATCACAAGATATCGAAGACTAAGGATACGGCGCACTGCCTACACAGGGGACATGAGGGAATCCCATCCACGGTCTTCTTGATATGGCGGGAGGTTTCATTATAGTAGCTCGACGTCCAGGACAATGCCAAAGGAGTGAACAACATTACCATTCGGCAGCAGTTAGCAGTGAAGCACTAGCAGATTTTCAATATCTGGATGCCCATTACGGATTGCATCTTTTGACACAGCTCGTTTCCCTTACACTCGTCGCTATGTAGTACCATGTTTCTAACTTTCTGTAATCGTTGCTGCTGTCAAAGCCCACCAGGCTGCAGCAAACTTTCGGAGCATTGTTGACACGGGAAAATACAGGTGTGAATGTGCATCAGTTATGAAGTTTGCAAGCATGTTAAGTTGAACTTATCGTTGTGATCACCCTTTTCGGACATGTAATTCCCCCCAAACAATCACAGAACACGCCTCACTGACATACATCTGGAACACTCACTCAGAGTTGCAGCGTTAAGTTACATACAAGAATGCAGCGCATAGTTGATAGCAAGCCATCCCAGGCTTCCCACTGACTGATATAGAAACAGATAACACGATGTCATATCAATTGAAACTACCCTGATGCACCAATTATATCCTGACTTTCTTTGTGTCATATGGGTACGATGTGGATTGGCTAATCATCGAAGACGGAACGTTACAAGTTGCAATTCTTATTGGAGGTCGGCAAAGCGAGACGCTTCTGCGAGACAATGCTACATATTTTGAATTACAATGATGCGTAGGCAATGTCAAATAAATGTGTGATGATCATCCGAGCAAAGCGTAGGAAAAGACCTACTTTTAACTTCACTAAAATAATAATAATATTCATCGGTAACATTATTTTGCTTCATATTAGAGTTGCACAACTTTTTTGCTATCCTCGTATAGATGTCGATAGGGTTGGTGAGTCTGAGTCGCTCTTTGAGATGTGAGCATAAACTTGTCAGTGGCCGATGTTCTGAGGTATGCAATCGATTTGACAAATCGAAAGATAGATCATTTTCATGGTTCTGGCAAAATTGACAAAGTATGGAATGTATGGAAAATTATTTTTTTACAATCAAACGTGCACTTTTCCATATTCCATACCGAAATTCCGTACCATACCATCCATATGATGCCCTGTTGTCGCTCACATATTCTGCTATGTGAATATATGAAAAATACTGAAATGCCCCGGATACGCCTTTCCGCAATTAGTCACAACGACCTATTGTAATATTATACTGAACGGTGCTAGTTGAGGAAAAGGGGCTTCCAGCCGACTTAAAAGTGTAAATACAATTTTTGTGATAGGTCACAGATGACAATACACAACAGGACAGATACTGCAAAATCTCCGAATTGTTGTGTGTGCATAGTTACTGATATGAAACATTATAGTAAATTTCACCCGATCAAACGGCACTATACAGGAAAAGAGGCTTCCTGTCGACTTACAATTGTCCATACAATAACAGAGATAGGTTACAGATGACAATTCACACGCATGACAATTCACACTCATAACAGATACTGCAAAATCTCCGAATCGTTGTGCTATATAAATCAATGTAAGCCGCAAAGAGGCATGCTATGCCCGCAATATATATATGTTTTTGACAAGCACCGGATGACGATTTCCGATCCAAACGTGTCGTTTATATTCTATCTACTATGTATTAAACATGTTTGATGCCGATTGCTTCGAAATAAATGTAGGATTGATAACTTGAAGACGCTTTTGGAAGAATTGAGAGGACTTCGGGGCCAGTTTTTCTATAACGCAATAAAAGCAGAATACCCATGTGACGGTAGAAAATATCAATTATGGATTGCCACGAATGAGTTCGACAACTCCACGTGACTATATTCACGCATGCACATTGCAGTAATGTGTGTATTGTATACAACTGCATGTATATTTATTAGTATTGATACACGTTCTAGCATTTTTGCCACCTTGTTTCTCAAAACCACACACTGAAGGGCGATATCGCTCTCGTTTGGAACTACTGATGTAGTGTATTATTTTCGGGATGTTGCGTGATTGCTAAAAGCAATTAGAATACCTTCTTGGACTTCGATATACAGTTGAATAGTATATTCATATTGAAATAAACCAGAATATTCTCGGCTGACAAACGTCAGGGGTAATCGTCAGCAACTAGTAGAGAATTGGAAAGAACATTGTA
>ATSW01016795.1:0-21031 GCA_000444245.1 Botryllus schlosseri | reverse complement strand
CTCAAGTAAGTAAGTAGTTTTGAAAACAGTCTTAATTCGTTCGCATGGACTGTCAAAAGCTGCAAATTGAGCTATGTGGGACGCGCAGAGAGCTTGATTCTCATTGATGTATCCCATGAGATATCAATTTTCGACAGAATAAGCATTCTTTCGCATCATGGAATGCAAATTATAGTGTTGATATGAAAATGCGAAACTAAGCTTTTGTTTAATAGAATACTACGTTTCATTCTTTGAGAACATCATGTCATGGCGCCCGACCCCATATGATAAGGCCCCAAGTTTAGCCGAATAGCAATACGGAGAAGTTGTATCGGATACGGTTTCAACACTTTGCGCGATTAGTATACGTTAATAACAAATATTGTGGATCGTAAAATTTATATTTAGTGTAGCTTTATTTTCGGAAAATAGTGGCATTACTACAGTTGCGTTTATGCTTCGACATATGTTCTGCAGACAAAAGAACTGAACGTAATTAGAACTCAAAGTATGATACTCGGAATTGAATGTGAAATACAAATACCACTTCTAAAAAGTGGAAAATAGATTTCATATCTTTTGTCCATACAGCTTCAAAGGTGATCTGCTAAATCAGGTGTAGCGTTCAAAAAGCCAGATTTTCCAGATTAGCTGGACACGTCAGGGGCTGCTAGATTAAGATATGATACGTAATTTCTATATTGAAAACCGGTAGTTTCAAACGTTATGGTGGGCCTTATTTACTGTGATGAAATATTTGATATGGGCGACAATGCGGTGTAAACGGAACCAAGCAATCCGGTAACCTAATTATATTCACTGATACTTTCGTGACAACATATTTGTCACACCATAACTACTGTGCGCGAAGCGCAACAAAATTTCTGGGCTTTACTTGACTTTTATGAATATTAAATGTTGGTACTTCGTGAAAACAGCCCCGGAATTCCTCAGGCTATCTTCCGTATTGGGGGATTAAACTACTTCTACTTGACAAACTGAAAATAGCGAAAAGTAAGTAAGTAGATCACAAAATATTACGAAGTAGAAGTAGAAGTAGCGAAAATCAGATCTACTTGAGTAAGTAGCAGAAGTAGAGGAAAACTACTTGAGTACTTCCAAAAAGTAGAAGTACTTCGTTACTGACCACCTCTGTCAGTTTCAAGTTAGCTCATATATTGGCCCAAAAAGGTAAACAATCGCACCAGCGGCCTTTTGCTGAATTCGGCTTGTGCTGAATTTGGCTTGGCCCAACGATATCGTCTCGCAAGCCTCACTTTATCAGGGGGTCAATATCTAGGGAAGGCATTTAATTCCAAACAGACACCAAGCTTAAAATCCACCAAAGCAACATAGAATTTTAATGAGCTAGTTTCTACAATAAAATTCTAAAAACCGATACAAAAGATATCTTCCGATACATCGTCCAAGCCAGATTCTCCCCTCAAAATTTCAAAATTCCCCCCAAGGGGGGAATTCTCCCTCGGTTGGAAACCACTGCTATATTATATGGTCATGGATGTACGAGTTTTGAGATAAAAAGCTTGAAGAGCACTGTGGCTAATCAAGATATGGTAAATGCCATTTACATATAAATTTACATTGTTGGTAAAGAGTAAAAATGCACTTGGTTCTGATCTTCCACGTGCACGTGCTTCATACAAACGAACTCAGATTACCTATAAGAGTTTTCTGTAACGATACCATACTTAAGAAAGTTTTGAAAATACAGAATATTTTTCATGTATTAGGTCCAGACAGTTGCAACGGTGTTTAGCGCTAAACGGTCCAACGGTGTGGCTCTTGACCATTTCCTCCCCAGCGCCCCCTTTCCTAAATTTTCATATCTCTGCAAGCCCTCCCCATATATTAGGGATTGAACTAAAGAAGATGTGGTAGCGATCCATGTCCTGTCCAATTTTTCTGGTTTGTTGCAAATATTTAGCGCTTGAATCGCGCCCGATGACCACGAACTCGATTAATCATCGATCTAATAGCTCTATGCGAGATTTTCAGGATCTCATTAAGGTTCTTATAACAACTGTTAGGTACGTGCTCATACCTATCACGTTTGAGCCCAATGTTCACATCCGTTTCGGTGCGTTGTGATTTTGAAAGTTGGAGACGCAGACGCAATATATAATACCTATTTCAAAAGATTTTGTCTAGAAAGGCCCTATCCAGGCTGATGGAACTGTGTTAAGGGAGATTTTGTCATCTAAAAGTACGTGCACGAAGTGTAAAAAACGCATTTTAGATGAAATATAAAGTAACCACGGCGTTTGCGAAAACACTAAACACAGCATCCGTATAGTTGTCGCGAATTTTGTTTCGAATTAAAGAATTAATTTTTCAACGAAATTTTCAAGGACATATATAACTATAGAACTATAATTGTAACCCTAAGACCACCACTACACCATATGTACTGATAGGCCATTTTTCTTCGCCCCCTCCCCCTTATCGGCTCCTGAGTGTTTACGCTACCTTGAATTTCGAATCATCCCCAGGGTTCGCTGGCGACAGGGTTAAGAGCCACTGGTCTAACGCCTAAAAGTTGCGTTAGAATGCTAAATTACAATAAGATATTTTCAAACCTTTATTATGAGCCATCGAATGTGATCAAACATGTCATATAAGCGGCAATGAGGTATGAAAGGAACCGGAATAACGCAACCCGATACTCAAATTATATTGGCCGATACTTCCGTGAAAACATACTTGTCAGTCCATATTTCTTTCGACTGAAGCACGACAAAGATTATTCCCCTAAATTTTGCGATACTGGTATCATATATTATTCTTTCAATTTCACCGGCTCAGTCTCTCTCCCCCTCTCTCTCTCTTTTCCTCACACACTCTAGGTCTCACCCACTACTTCTTTACAAATTGCGAAAAGCATGTTAGTAAATCCCAAAATATGACGAAGTAGAAGTACGAAAAATTAGATGTACTTGAGTAAGTACTAAAGTGGAGCAAAACTACTTGAATACTTCGAAAAAGTAAGATATGGATTAGTATTAGGATTGGTATACCGATTGGCCAATGGTTACAATGTTTTTTGTCCTCAAACGATTTTGCTAAGTTATTACTTCATGTACTTTTACACTCATTGAGCGTTTTATTTCCTTTCACATAAATATGTAGGCATGGGAGGTTGGCTATAGCTTCCTAAGTGGAATCGGATTAGGATTACGATATGAATTTACAAAAGTTCAGGATTAAGTTCAGGATCACGATTAGAGACTTCGGATTTGGATTGAATTAGGACATCGAATGCTCAAACCCGCCTATCTCTAACGCAAACACGTCAAGAATTACTTCTATCTCATCCGCGTGAGCAAGCAGTGTCTTACGGAAGCCGAAAAGTGAACCATGCTAGAAGTCGACAGTTTCAGAATAAAAATTAGTCTGGTGTAAATGACCATAGTTGTCAAAAACAACATGAATACCACAAAAATAAAACTACTTCTATAGCATGTCCATGCTCAAGTTCAAAGGCAAGATATTACTGTACGTTGGCGGGCCAGATATGAGTGAATAAAGTACTTGGCGGGCCGGATGACAGAATATATACATTTATAGCGTATTTATCCACCTCTACACGGAAAAAATCGCATTTAATGTCAACTTTAAGTTCAAAGCATGAAGACCTAAAACAGTATTTAAAAAAATTATTAACCTAAAGAAGGCATCCTAACCAACTGACCCAATCTGTAAGCTCAGCAGAGAGATGGTGATGATGGTGTTATTCAAAGAATTGTACGTGATTTCTCAAAAGTAGAAGAGAAATTTGTTTTTCGTTTTCACCTGACGTCATACATAGATCCTCTCTTGGTAAATGACCACGTCGTTATCTTACATATCAATCTCGGTATTCAAACAATACATTAGAGGGCTTGAGATCTTTACGCAGTCGAGCGCAACGAGATCGGACAGTTATTTTTTGAGCGTGACTCACGGTCACCGTCGATTACGTCATCGCAGCAAAGGCAACACGCCTTGTAATTCGTGTTTAGTTGGCTTTGCCTGGCTAGATGGCTCTCATATTAGTCAAAATCTATGTTATTGATGTTATATGTCTTAATGATCGTACAAAACTAACTAAAGGTGCAATTTGCAACTGCACTAGGCCATTGTCAATAAATATATATTGCCATATTTGACACTTCCCATATGTGCGCATGTTCTCTTTTTTCTTCATTTCATATCAATTTGAAGCATATTCTATACGTCTAATTTCCGATACAGGCTCATCATTATATGACTGTACGATCAACATCTATTTATTGAAGTATGCAGTACCTTTTTATAACATTTAAAATGGACAATTAAACTTGATGCTGCTATTTCTGGCGCGGGTACCGCAATATCGAAACTGATACACCCATATGTTCAGTGTTTACCACTGGCCTCGGTTACTAATTTAAAACCTAACTCCGTGGTACTGATCTTGTTGATGTGTCATAAACCCCATTTAACGATATGTGTGATTTGCAACTGTATAAGGCAATCAATCAAAACTCGTAATTGAATATATATCGCCTGATGCGATAATGCTCACACGTGCGTTTTTTTTGCGTAATATAATATTGCTTCATTTCGCGCCAATTTGAAACGTGTTCTACCCGACCAATTTCAAAGATATTGATTGTGATGAATTATTACCATCATCAGCTATTCTATAAGGACAACGGTATCTGTTTACAACGTGTAGAACGAAAAATATATTGCTTTATGTGATTAGCGTTCATCCAGGTCAGCAGTGGCCAGCGTTTTTGCTATTTACGGCACCATTTCGAATAGCCATGTAGTCTACGGTCGCATTTCAGGTCATAGTTTGTAATGAACAAACTTGACTGCAAATACCCAATTTAAACTGTCCAGTCCATCTCCATTTTCCGTGAGCTCTAGATAAATCTATTTATTCATATTTGCTTACTATAAGCCAGGCACCGAAATTGCGAGTGGTCATGTTATGTATAGATTCTCAATCTCAACATGGTCTCGCGAGGCGCGAATTCCTCAAATTCACGTATGAATTTTGACATTAATATTCGTTGTTTTTCCTATTGCTAACAAACATTTACCCTTCCTCAGCCAATGTATTTTCTAATGCGTGCTGTGTCTTTTCAGACTTCGTTTTTTCGATGATGCAGTCCATCACTACTTATTCAGTGTAAGGATAATGCTGAAAGAGATACACTGTTCCCTCTGTTTCGTCGGCTTCTCTTAGCGACGACTTTAGAGTGAATTCTATAGATTCACCGTGTCCAAACAGGTAGTCCGCTGGATTCATGGAACCCAATCAACTTTGTATGATAGGTCTTTGTGTCACACATCTTGATTCTCTCCTTTATGATAGAGCATTTCGTTGATCTTCCGCATATACCCACGAGGAGATCATGGTCGGTGAGGATTTTGACCTCAGGCCCCCATTCAATGAAGTTGTGAAAACGTTGCAGTCCGAAGTATATAATCATTGCCGCTAGGTCCAGTTGAGGGTATCATGTCTTTTCTGGCCTCGTTGAACGGCTTGCGAATGCGACCCCTTGAGCATTTTCAGGATTATCACTTTGAGTCAAGATAGCAGATATCCTCGAGACGCGGGCATCCGCGAATATGGAGGTTTAAGCTTCAATTTAAATAAACGCAGTGTAGTATCGACACTCAAAGCCTTCTTGAAAGACCTGATTTCCTTCTGGCAAGCGTCCGACTATCGGAATCTCTGATTTCTCCTTGTCATCTCGCGCCAGGGTTGTAACCAAGTCACAATGCTCCGAGACACAAGTCAATCTCAGTTTTATAGTTTTGACTCGAGTCAAGTCGAGTCAATTTCAATTCACCACCAAGTCAAGTTTGAGTCCAAGTCACCCAGCAGAGGGTCGAGTCCGAGTCATGGCATTATGTCTCGAGTCGAGTCAAATTCATTGTGCTGACGGCCCAGTTTCCAGTTAAAGGCTTGTTAAATCCACTTTTTGTAACCCTGTTTGGTGATATGGAATGGTTCGCAAGTATAATATACTAATTTTCGTTCTGCGCGCAATTTCAAGTACCAGTACCAATAGACGAAATCCCAATAGTGTGGTTGCTTTACTATTCCTCGAATTACAATGAAACGTCGGTCTTGGTCGTATGAGTCTCGAGTCATATGACTTGGTTCGAGTCATGTGCAATAACTCGAGTCCAAGTCGAGTCAATACACAAATTGACTCGAGTCAAGTCTAGTCATTTTCTAAAATTACGGAAATGACTCGAGTCAAGTCGAGTCATCTGAAAAACTTGGACTCGAGTCGAGTCATGACTGGAGTCATTACAACCCTGTCTCGCGCAGATGTTGAGTTCTTCGCGATAGATGGGGTATGAAGGCCTCGAATGACTGGATGAAACTGAGGAAAGACATATAACTTCATCCTTAGATCGAGAACGTGAAGCGCTGTCTAGCGCAGAAATTTTGCCCGGGTCTGGTGTGACTCCGTAATGTGAAACCACCATATACCCCAAAAAGGTATTTCAGATTTCTTGAAGATACATTTATTTGGATTCAAAGTAAACTCTGCTTCTGCAATGCGCTTTGACACCATTTCTAATGCTTTGTCGTTTTCTTCGTAAAATTGGACTGTAACAATAACATCTTCGTACATCACGTAGGCTCCACTCATGTTTGCGAATAGCGGCATCAATGCTCTGTTAATTTACCTGACGCGGGCTTGGCACCCAGGGTCAACTTTCTGTATCGCATAAGCCTGTGGCCTGCATGAAAGACGGTGAGCGCCCTTGATTCTTCATCCAGCAAGAACTGATGAAATGCAGATTTAAAATATAACTTGCTGAATACTGAATTTCGCGATAGTTTAGCTTTAATTTCTCCAACCCTTGGATTCGGGATTTTCGTTGCCTTTATGGCTCAACGGAATTCTCACAGGTCAATTGTCTTACGACGACCCCCATCATCGTTGGGGTTGAGTTCTGGATTTGACACCCATGGTGCGGGCCAAACATCGTCTTCGTTGACTTTCTCGTTCTCCAGATACACAAAATGATGTAGGGGATAGAAAGGGATTGGCCGCGATTCTTGAGCTACCGTTGGCACCTCTTCATCAACGTAGAATTTGACGTCGTTATTTTCATAGTGCCCACTCCCAGGAAGATGGCCAGATACTTTGCCATGACCTCAGCCCTTTATTTATCAACAGCAGTAACCCGTCGTATTGCACTTGATATCGATTTTTCGCAAGCTACATTGAATATAATGATGCCTAGTTTCTCACTCAGCTTCCAACTAGGGATGGTGTGAACGTCTGTGTGTGTACTTCGGAAATTTAGAGGTTCGCGTTCACAACAGAACCTTGGTATAGGTTGTACACAGTGAACATTTTTCATATTTTACAATTTCCACTTCATTACAACATGTTTGGTTCATATTTATTGCATTTCAACTGCGGGCCACTCTATGCATGGCGCTGGCACCATTAAAAATCAACACTAAAGGAGCATGCACCTTGACAATCTAAAATGTTTTACTTGCTCCGTTACACAAGTTTGCTCGAAATATCCAGGTTTTCGTTGGTGAATATTTAGTGACTCTCTGTTGTGAGTTTGACCCCCAATCAAAATTATCACGAGCAAAATACATAGTCAGCGAATGATGCTTATTCCGTCAATCAATGAAATTGATATCGTTTTCTGATGAAAAAGGCCTAGAAGGCGTATGGGGTGAATCTTGACTTCATATCTTTACTGCATCATTAAAACCAAATCCGTGTGATTGAGGTGTTGGTCACGGGTAAGTCCTCGTCGAAATCGTTGGCAAAGCGACGGAAGATATTGATTTTATGGGAGTATTATATCCTTTAATTGCCTCAGTTGATACATTTTGGGCGAAGATAATAAAGTTGGATCAGCAATAAAGTTGATTATAGCGCGTTCGTCGGGATTCATCAACTCATGATTAGGAAAAACCGGTCGATCGCGGCGCATAAAGTTAGTGTTAATCTCATGATTTAAATCGGAACAACTATAGAGTTATGGCTATCTATACTCTATAAAAATTGCGTACCATTCCCGATAATGACGGTGCCGTTTGTCTCCTGGGTTATGGCTTCACTAAACAATCAACGAATTATGTATTCCTACCCGCCGTTGCAAAGCGATATCCGTATCTTAGCTGTACCTTACGAATTGGACACGACTTTCATTTCGCGATGATGATCATTCTATCTATTACAGTGGCACTATCGTCATTAGCAGGCTGCTGCTTCATTGTGGAGATTGTGGGATCTCGAAGTTTCTTTCACCAACTAGCAGCCTATATATAACGCATTTACGCATTATGTTGCAACAGATAACGCCACTTGATTGAAAACTCGCGCGCAACCTTCTCCAACTTCATGCGTCGCGATTAGCAGTATTTAATCACACGATTAGCATTCTTTCGGATCACTAACTTTATTATCTCCGCCCTCAGCGACGTTTAAAACACCGAGATGTACTTCGGCATTGTGGCATTATGTGGCCCAAGTCCTCGCTGGGTATCGTGTACATTAATATAGGCTATCAGTTCATTGAAAGATAGGGTTGGAATTAGCAATATGACGTCACGTGACGTCATGAGGTTAACGTTCGTGTTCACACAGAACTTTTCAAAACTTTTCACGCGAAATATGATGCCTGTTATCCATCATAATAAAGATACTTTGGTATTTTCGTTCATACGGATTTCATGGCACTGTGTGACAATGTTGTTGGACGATCATGACTTCGGAAATTTGTTATTTTCAGAAACGTTAGTAGCCTTGTACTATATTTTCGTATACTACGATACGGCCAATCAAGGTATCAAGGCTTTTGCAGTGGAAAATAGCATGTCTAAATCAGTGTTGGGATGACTCCAGTCATGACTTGACTCGAGTCGGACGCGAGTCACCTTTTTCGTATGACTTGACTTGACTCGCGTCACATTTGTAAAAATGACTTGACTTGACTCGGCGTATCAGAAATGTGAATTGACTCGTGACTCGGAGCAAAGTTCACGAGTAAATTTCAAGTCATCAAGTAATCGGTGTCGATACAAATCACTGTATGTTACATATGTTCGAATTTTTCGCGAAACGCTGGTGTAACGCGTCAGTCAACCAGTCAAGGCCGTGCAATCTTTAATTGAAATTTTTAATTCATTAATAAACATTTAAAAAAATAATCAAATTTTCTGTCAACCCCATGGAATTGTTGAGCTGTCTTCAAATACGACGCAAAACAAATTTGAGTCAATTCCGACTGGTAGAAGCGGAATTATTTGAGTTTGTCGTTGATAATATCCGGTTCAAAGATAATCCGACAATTATCAATGAAAAACGCGAATAACTCCACATCTACTTCGGCTTAGAGTGCCCGTCGTCACAGTTACTCTCGATGTTGATAATTTTCGAGACCACGGCCCTTGTTATCGATTTCCATAACTTTCGTGTGCTTTCTTTCGTCGAGTCATTCTCGGTCTCATGTTTGATCCACTTCTTCAATGAGAGTCGAACCGAGGCCGCCCGATTCTTAGGCGCATATCGTCACCAGTACCCGAATTCAATTCATAGGAGATGGAATTCAATTTGGAAATGTCCCAGCGACCGACATCGCAAATGAGTAAATTAGGAACCGATTATAATATGACTTTACTATATAGAGATGAACAAACCTTGCTGTAGGAAAATATTAAAGAAGCATCTTTTTCTGAAAACTACTCGGTCACATGTGGGAGCCGTATGGAAAATCGACCCGTCGTCATTGACGAAAATAAAAAGTTTCAATTATTTGATCACATAAATTTCACGAGTAAAATTAATCTTGAGTTGAAAATAGTAGATACAGATAAGGGATAAAGGTAATGGGATCCACGCAAGAACATTATAACGCACGCTGTGTTGAATTGAGTACTCTAACAACGAGAATTTAAGTTCTCTTCAGTGTGACAAACGTGCGGTCAATTTTAAATAGTTCAAATCACATAGAAGAATTAAAGCATGGTAAGGGTTTTAATGTTCGAGCAACCAACAGGGATCACATATAACTAGACAACTTTACTACATACGGAACCACCTTTAATATTCGATGAAATAAACCAGATAACATTGATGTAAAATAAGGTTGGTTCCTGTGAGGGTAATATACGGGAAATATAAGGTTGTCTAAAAGTGGATTTCTCATGTTGCAAGATGATTTGATTACAACAACTTATTGTGATCAACCTGGGATTCGTATGGTATAACCACGCATCTTTATGGATGGAAATCCCGCTTGGTTTCGATGTTGGTCACATTTTACTAACCCATTCCGTTTATCCATCCCACCTAAACACTTAAATTCCACCTGGATAGCAAGGTGGTGTGCTAGCTGGGATCTCAGTTCACCCTAAACTATGACAAGTGCTTTCTAGTTGCTCGACAACAAATCTATTTTTTTCAATTGTGCAACTGAAACTACTCTTTTTTTGTGGGGGGAGGGGGGATTTGTCCTCTTTTTCTCTGAAAAAGATGTAAATGCCACGAAACATGCAAATCTTACGCGGCGAACATCTGAGCTTCGTCATATAACGGGAGCCGAGTCAAAATGTCCTTTTTGTAGGATATCAAAATATGGTAAACCTTTATTAAATGGTATTCTGAATGATGACTCGGAATAAATCTAAAATGGGAATAAAGGCAAAGGATTGGGAACCACTGTCATAGTGGAAGGAACGTCGACTTCGTCAAACTTAGCAGTAAGGCTGGGCATAATGATTCGAGTACTCGAATCTGAATCGACTAATATTTTGGATGATTCTGTTCGACTAGTGAAATAATATTTTTCCGAGTACTGGAATTATACGCTCCTCGCCACTGAAAGTTCATTTATCAACGAGAATTATAGTTTCGACAGTAATTTCAGCTGTTGTAGCCTTGAAACTTGATTGGTCGTATTGTCGCCAGCGAAACAAATTACAAAGCTACGAATGCTACTGGAACTAGCAGATTTCCGAAGTCATGATCGTTCCACAACATCGTTACCAAGTGCAATAAAATCGGTATGCTTTAAAAGATACCAAACTATCTTTCATGAGACGGATAACAGGCATTACATTTTTGGGGTGGCATTAAAGGTCCATATTTGAAATTTCACGTACTATGTTGTGTAATGACATTATCATGAGTGATACTTGATTACTCCAGTCGACTCGAGCCATACTACGTGATTCATAATCGAGTCACTCAGTCGATTTGCCAACAACTTCGACGAGGACTTCCAAGCGAGTATAAGATGACGCGGTAGTGGTCTAGGCCAGACCAGACAATGTATTCGGCATCTGAGCCATGAGTATTATTGCTACGTTGCTATTGAGCAGAGTCTAAAACGGGTTTCTATATTTTCTACCGATATTATCGCATCAACAAGTTACACAGCAGTACCCAACACCCAAGTCGCACGGATTTGTTTTTATGATACAATAAACATATGAACGTTGTTAGATTTTTTACGTTAGACAACGATATCAAATTCATTGATTGGTTGTAGAGGCATCATTCGCTGACTAAGTGTAGTGTGTTCGGCTCTTGCTGCTTGACTGCGGTTCAAGCTCACACCAGAGAGTCGTTGAATATTTACAAATCCAAAGCTGGATATTTCGAGCATACTTTTGTAACAAAGCAAGCAAATTCTTTTTATGCGGCCAGCGCCATACACAAGTGGACCGCAGTTGAAATTCAATACATTTCATCCAAAGATGTTCTTTTGAACTGAAACTGTACTATATGAAAAGGTTTACAGTGAAAAACCTACCAAGATTCGTTTGTAAATATGAGCCTCTAAAAGTCTAAATTTACGAGGTTCACACACACAGAAAGGGCAAACGCGAGCCTCACGTTTACACCATCTCTACTTGGCAGTAATCATGATAACACAGCGAGAGTGAAGTATGGAGATATTGCACCCAGGTTTATGATACACGGAAGTTATCAAATGCAGTAATTACTGTGTTCAAGTGAAACAACACAAGTTTATACCTCGGCGATTGTAGACAGCTATTCTGGTACAGCATGATAAATATGACATGGACATTATGTGTGAGTCAACTATAAGCATTGGGGCCCAGAACGTCGATCTAATTTATCAAAAGTAGGCCTATTATAAGCATTACATCAGCTAGTTGCTGGTAAACAAGCTTTCTTGCCTCCTAACAGTTACAGTGGGCAAAATGCGGATAATCTGCATCCAATGTTTACTCTCTTATAATTGCGAAATTCTAGTGTAACAATTGGCTTTTATTATTTATATAAATTTATTAGGTAATATGGTTCAAAGCTTAGTTGTTTTATGTGTTAATTGTCTAATTATATCTTCTTTTTCATTTGCTCACGATGCGAGGTGCAACCTTCATTCACACACCTACTTCAATCTAGTAGCGTTAGTTGCGTTAACCTGCCTATAATAAAAATTACGATTACGATATTTTTGTTCATTCTAATATCACTATTAGTGATATTCTCGTGCAGAAGAGTATTTTAGTTCAGCTGCACAATTGATTTTCTGCGATGACGTTATTCGATACGGGGCTTTCGTATTCATAGACAAGATTTTCACTTATAGTCTGATAGTTGGATGAAATTCTACGGATTCGGACGAATAGTTTCACAGTCGCGCAACCTGTCGGACAGATTTGAATCCTCAAGATTCCACATCCGATCATCATTGTTGCCTTCATGTGGAATGGCTCAGACACGGCCAAGACCAAGACGCTAAAAATCGACCTAGGGCTTCACAACAAGATCAAGCTTCATGAAGAGTTGGTTTTTCTGCAATAACAATGTGTAGCTGACCCAGGTTTCGATTCTTTCGTCGCTTAAACTGTTGTCAGCTCGGTGTTGTTGTATGCGGTATTCATGGTGTTTGTCAACTACTATCGTAATTTACAATATGCCAATTTTCTCCCATCTCTATTCCGTAGCTGCCTGCTTGTAGCCCGGCCCATTTCTAGGCTTTTATAAGATGCCGTTTACACGGATGATATGGCTAGAAAACCTGCAACACTCAGGTAGGAATTCTGGAGTAAACCCTTGGCAGACTAGAACCCGCAACTCATTGGTGTTGCAGCTGTGGATTATACCACTATGCTATCTCACCGCGGTGTTGTCTGGTACGTAACTGATAATTCAAAATAGAATGAAGGTGATCGTCAGGACATAATTCGCTGAATTGGTATTTCGGGAAATATATTATTCCTTTCATGGTGATTATGCCTGTCACCCATGTTTAGAGAGTAAAACATTATACTGACGTAAAGTGTTAAAAACGTGCTTGTTGATTGGTGTGTCCTATTTTATGACGATATTGAATTCATGCGGACCGAAATTTGAAAAGTGGCCACGACCCGTCTTGAGTTGGTCGTCAACTAGATTTCAAATATACATTTTAGATCAACAGTAGTAAACCAATTATCACGCCTGTGGCATGGTACATCGTTTACAGTGCTCTATAAAACAGTATGAAGCTAAATTCATTATAACAGGTGCGTCAGGCTTGAGGGAAAGGTCGGTATTGATTCATCCCCTTAGACTTAAATTTGGACTGACAATTGCCATACATTCTGACATTGACGTACATTTGATGGATAAGCCAGTCTTATTTTTCCGGAACAATACCGAGACGACAGGTTGCGCGTCGTCGGGAGAGTCGGGAGTCAACAGTTCTACTATTACTATTGTAAAAGGACCTTTAAGCAATATATTAGAGGTAGCTACTACAAACGAACTAATAATAAATTATTGTATAGTACTATCTCTAACAACATGGCCAGTATGACAAGTTATCGTATGTAGTTTAAAAAATCAGATAGGCCCACGCAATACCAAACTGACCCCCTGCAGTGAAAAATGAATAAATTTTTTATCATACCAATTGGTAAAATCAATAAACCAGGAGTTTCAAATTACAGTTTTTGCTATCAGTAACACGCCAATATATCGAAACCAATATTTTTATGCGAGCATGAACTTGGACAGGTGTATATTTCACTTACACAAAATAGTATTGGAATTGTATGAATCTCCCTATCCTCTTTACACGGCGTGAATAGGTATATGCGAATTGGTGAAAGTCCTAAGGCATTATAACATTCATGTACATAGAATAAAGTACGTCTCAAGTTCCCGTGATGTCAGTACCATACAGAACGCACCTTATGTTGTAAAATTGAAAATCCTACCGAAGCTATACAACAAAGAAATGGCTGGCGTTCTGTTCATGCGATCCAGCATGCGCCGTGATGATAAGTTTACGCTGTTGAATAAGTATACGGTACCTGCATTGCTCATCTCCATCGCAGAAGTAAGTACTAGGAATACATTTCATCGGAGAAACGTGACATTCGAATTCTTCGCGAGAACAAGGAATATCTATAACGAAAATGCATACAATACTTATATCGTTGTCTTATTTCTTTGGGGACAATTTTTTTATTCAATAAACTTTCGATTGAGATATCATTTTCCATTAATGGTTGTCTGTGCTTTTCAAGACTCTTTGACATTTGTAATAAAACTTCGATTGCGACGTCACGACAGGGTATCAACTAAGGGGCAAATTAATCATACTTTTGTAGTCTTGAGACGAGTGAAGTAAAGTAATTTTTAATTCAGTACGAAGTAGAGTAACAGTCCTAATCTGGGCGAAGTGTAGTGCCTCACAAATTACTTGTTATACATTTTAATGATATATTCATATTAGAAATATATCAAAATCTAGAAGCTTTTCGAGCCAACACTCTTCAGGGGTAATCGTCGGCATAAATACCATTTAAAAAACTTGCATATAACAACATTGCATACAGTCAATTGTGACGTCATAGAAACAAAACAACATCAAGTGCAAACAAACCGCTAGTGCAGCTAGTGGCCAATTTTTAGCTGATACAAACGTTCCTTCTGCTGGCATAAGCGTGGTTGATGGATCTTAATGAATGTCGATTCCAGCACGGACGAGTGGAAAAGTGTGCGGCCTCTACCAAAAATTGAGCATCAGTCGTCACTATAGTTATTGAGGCAAGTAGCATGCTCAGCTAAATGCATGACAATGGCAGTGTTCATTGTCACGGCCGGATTGTGTTCCAACACCCTTAGGTAAGTTTCAGTTTCAGCGGCCTGTCCCTGGGAATTTAATGCACGAAGTCTAATAACGCGCGGTACATGTTGTTTGATACATTCCAGCAAGCGCTGAGTTGTTCTTCCTACATACCGACAATCACAGTGGCATTTAAATTCGTAAATGATATTGCTTTGTTGAGAAGCGGCAATAACATCTTCGCGCGTTGCAGGGTGTAGTTGTTTGGTGGTGAATACATCATTCGTTTTGACGTTGTGGTAACAACGTTCTACGGAGGAGATCAACTGTTTTTCAAAACGAGAAGAGATGGGACCCAACCACGATAAATGTATGTATACCTTATTCTCAGGGCGTTCGTTTGTGTTTTGGGAATCGCTGACATCGGAATTGTTGAGTTTTCTGTCCATAGAATGCTTGATGATATGTCCCGGGTAACCGTTATTAATTAAAATTTTCCGGATATATTTGAGCTCCGAGTTTAATTTTACATCCGAACAGATCATCAATGCTTTATGTCCAATGTTCCAATTAAATTGAGTTTAAGGCGGTTTTGCTGAACGAATTCCAACGCAGATATTGTCCGGTAGATGTTGGTTTCCGGTACACCGAAGTAACGATGTTGATACCCCGTTTCTCTACAAGAACGTCAAAGAACGGTAACGAGCTGTCGCACTCTTTTTCAAATGTGAATTTCAATGAAGGATGAAGCGCATTCAAGTTATTCAGAAAATCGTCAAACTCTGCCTCGTTATCGCAGATGACGAAGTTGTCGTCCAGTATCGATGATATGGGTTTTTTGATTGTATCAGCTGTGAACAATTTGTTCTCATAGAATCCCACAAATATATTTGCTACCATCGGGTCGAGAGGGGATCCCATCGCTAAGCCATTGCTTTGTCTGTACATAGTATCAATAAAACTAAATTCAACAGAGCAAGTGGCCATATTCAAGAGTTCAACCAAAACTTTACGCGAGAAAAGAAGTGGTGGCAAATCAGTATCGTATAGCGCGCAAGCACAGATATCAATTGTCTCTTTCAACGGTACGTTCGTGAAAAGACTAATGGGCCCGTATTGAAGAAACCTGACTCAGTGCTCAAACTCACTTTGCGTCAAAATTGCGTACCAATCGGTATTCAGAGAGCGCAACTCAAGAATGAGTTTGAGCACGGCTGGAGTCGTACTTTGCGGTTTATCGAGCTCGACTTTGAGCTGTTTGATGTTCAGAGACGATGCGCGGTAGCTGTCGAGCTGAGAATTTGGCAGTCGAGTGCCCGTTTTCTGAGTCGAGCCGGGGGCAGTCTCAAGGCTTTACTCGAACGCTTTGCACTGACTTTTCTGGTAGTATGCTGCAGGTTGATAGGCTGTGCACAGGGCTTTGGAGCAGCCGTAAATTTAAACTGCTCCAGCTCCGGCTCCGGAGCTCTCTTCTGTCATAGATTACCTCAGGCTCCAGCTCCGGAGCCGCATTATTACCACTGCTCCGGCTCCAGCTCCGGCTCTGAAATTATCGAATGGTTCTGTCTATATCAGGGATGGCCAACCCGTGGGCCAAATGTGGCCCGCGAGGTAATTTCCTATTATATTGTCGAAAATGAATTGCTCAGAACTTGCAATGTCAACCAAAAATTACAATTCTGGCTGCAACACTTGGGATGTTGATGACTAAAATATCAGGTCCGACGCATTGGCAGATTCGGGGTCCAGTCACATTTTCAGTAAATCGTCGTACATTACAATAGACTGAAATAGTAGCGAAATTTTTCTTCACGCTTTGCGTGTTTAAGTGTCACACGATTTCTTTGTTGGTAGCCTACCCCCCTTACTGAAAATGAAAGAACGCCTAATTTACACGATTGAGTCTAACTGTGTTCGCAATTACGGGAGAATAAGTCTAATCGCGTTCGCGCTCGCATAAAAATCGTCGACGGTAAAATGTAGGCACAAAATGATTGTCGCATATTATCGGAGACCTTCGACATCGATGTGTCCAGACGCCGAATAGTCGTGTCCTTACAAACTGAGCTTATCGGGTGGTATACAATAGACCCGCAATACTCACCTAGTTTATTTATAAACTTATAAAATCTTAACCGCTTGGCGTGGCAAGTGGACCGCGCACTCGGTCGTCAATTGCATGTGCCCCTTTAGCCGAAGAGGTTGGCCATTTCTGGTCTATATAGATTACTCATCTACCCATAGGTTAGTTATCTATAGTAATCTAGAGTCTCTCAGCTGTCAGTAACATCCGATGTAGCAACAAAGAGATATAGGTGCTGCCATGCCGGCTTGTGACTTCATACTGAATACTTGTCAATTGTCGACAACATCATGGTCGCAGTAGAGCGCACTTTACTATATGCCATTGCCAGGCCGTGTTATTTTTGGCATTTCAGGAGCCAGAGGCCAAAACTGCCAAAAAAAATTGGAAAATGCCCAAAATAAGCAATATTTGGCAGATGCCAAAAATAACACGGCCTGCCAAATAGTGTATTTCGTTCGTGTTGTTGTGCTGACAGGACCGCCTTACAAGCAAGAAGAGCGTGTGTTAGAGGCAGGTTTTTCAATCTGGGTCCAGACCACCCATTACGGATGAAAGCATGGCGTTTGAAATGGTGTGGGCACAGCTAGATTGAACGGCTGACTGCATTTCGTTTACGTCATTCTTTCCATTTGTCCAAAGGCAATTTTACGACAATTTTTGACCGGCTTGTCGAGCACCAAATTTGATAAAACGGGTATAAATAAGCTGCCGCTGTACTGATTATTAAAATATAAATTATATTCTGCTCATGGAAATGGAACCCCCAAAATCGACCACAATTTTTGCATCGTGATCGAGTTGAACATTGTGACGCAGCAAACTGTCTGGCTATTTCTGAGCTGCATATTCTCGTTTTGCCAGACAGTCTTGTTGCGTCAATGTTCTTAAACAAGCTAACCTTCCCAGGACTGTTCCATGCGAGTAGGTAATATTAAAGCCACCTGAAGTGACAAAAGTCCTTCGAAAATATCTCGATAGACTGAAGGAGATGGGATAGTCGGGCTACTAAATAGAATGTGTTGAGAGACAACACAGAAAACGCCTGGAAAAGTATCAGGAAGAAAATTCTTTCCGTGATGAGATCGATGGCACTGGCGAAGTGATCTCTTTTCATGGTGCATGGAAGCCGGTTCGGCCCTCCAAAGATTTTGAAGCTATCAAAATCTTTTGTGGATGACTGGCAACATTCATTCGCTCATCGGCTACTGTTGAAGCCGATATTTCCCAGATACGCTGGGCTAGAAATGAATTTAGGAGAAACTTGACTGACCTGAGCTTGGAAGCATTGTTACAGTGCAAACGATTTAGGTCTATTCAACAGCTGTAACAATCAGGTGTTGAGCGTGTTTGTTAGGCTTCTCTTTCTTTGTTTTTTTTGCTTATTGGCACCGATTCTGATGGATATGGCACATTTTGTGGCTTCGTTTAATATTATTAACGTATGAAATTGCTAGATTTTTTCTTCCTAATATTGTTTGTTGGCACTGAATATCAGTGGATGCTGCGCATTTTGTGGTGTCTTTTGGCAAACTGGCCCAAATAAAGCGTTTTTGTGACTAATTTGAGTCTGAAACTATCTATTTAGAGGACGATGCCAAAACTGCCAAGAATATAAATCGAAAAATGCCAAAAATAAGTTATTTTTGGCAGTTTTGGCATATGCCAAAAATAACACGGCCTGGCCATTGCTGTGCACAGCATTAAAATTCTGGCCTGCTGTTCAATTAGGATAAATCAGCAGATGTGGTTGTTGCATACATAATAGCATCTTATGAAATAGGTCGGAGCCGGAGCTACTCCTCAAACTACGAGCTCCAGCTCCGGCTGAATTTTATGTAGAGCTCCGGCTCCGGTGAAAATGCACGGCTCTGGGGCTCCTGCTCCGGGCTCCGGCTCCAAAGCCCTGGCTGTGCACATATATTAATGGGATTTATGATGTTAATGGTTAACTATTCCGGAATGAAACATTGTAAAGTCCACCGAGTTCGATCATTTTCATGCAATATCTAGATTCTATAAGCTGTATAATAGTGTACAGATAACTGTATATGAATGAAATGAGAGTTGTGAAGTATGGCAGAGATTCGGCAGTATTCATACATACAAGCCTTGCTTTTTCGCAGTTACCTCGATGTGTCTGTCGCATGATAATGTTCAGGTAAAGCAGACTAGGCTATAATGTTAGATTTCAACAAGATTATTTTTTTCAGTTGAAGTATGTCAAAATTAAGGTTTAGCTTGGCTGTCAAGCGCCGTCTTATTACTCTTGTAAGCGCAAAGCTGGATGTACTTGAGGATAAACGAAATGATGAAGTTGTATCCAAAGGAAAAATGCTACATGGGAAGATCATGCCGTTCAATACAATTCCTTCCCGGATGCTCAAAAGGTATATCCAAGCAGCTTGAATAATGGGTGTCCGGACAATACCGAGAAAACCATTACCGAGAATGCCATTACCGAGAATGGACACCACCGAGAATGGACATTAGCGAGAATTGACGCCACCGAGAATGGACATTACCGAGAATGGACACCACAGAGAATTGACGCTACCGAGAATTGACATTACAGAGAATGGACATTACCGAGAATTGACACCACAGAGAATGGACATTACCGAGAATGGACACCACAGAGAATGGACATTACCGAGAATGGACACCACAGAGAATTGACATTACCGAGAATTGACACCACAGAGAATGGACATTACCGAGAATGAACACCACAGAGAATGGACGTTACCGAGAATGGACACCACAGAGAATGGACGCTACCGAGAATTGACACCACAGAGAATGGACATTACCGAGAATATTGACAATACCGAGAATGGACATTACCGAGAATGGACATTACCGAGAATATTGACATTACAGAGAATGTACATTACCGAGAATGGACACCACAGAGAATGGTCATTACAGAGAAAATGGGCAATACCGAGAATGGACATTACAGAGAATGTATATTTCCGAATATGAAGAATGTCGTGAAATCTAAACCAGAAAATACCTGATATCACGACGTTGGGATCCATGTTATTTATAGTTGTTACGTGCTGTTGTCCAAGGGACCGCGCAGTGAGTTGGGGAGTGCGCGCAGCCTCGTGAAAAATTAGAGAGTGATGCACATACGATTTGTGTTTGTGCAATATGCATATTAGGGTTGTTCAGATTTGAAAAATTGTCAGGAAACTTCGATGCTTGTGACCCAAATGAAGGTTTAGTACATAAAAACACTTTTATGAACAATTTTGGTCATCTTTGTCGTGATCTTCTATCGCCGAAACCCCCTCAAATATCCACGGGGCAATTCTCCTTACTACTGGATATGTAATGTTGACCACGTCACCGGTTTATAGCTTTTGTGACGTTATAAGTTGAAAACGGCCATGTAAAGATGATATATTGCAATAAAATAGCCATGATTTCAGAATTGTACTTAAATGCAGTCCCATAAAGGCCACATGCATAACGATTTCACTCTGCACAACCTGTCTATCATGCTCATGGGAATCATGTATTGGTTGCACCATTGACATCGGCTTGTTTTGGATCGTCCATTGAAGAAGCGCCGTTGGGTTGCAATTCGTGAACAAATACTGATATTCCCATCTAGTTTCCAGCCATAAGGTATTATTCAAAGGTATATAATGTCAGTAATACTTTTCTCAACTTCAAATCATCTGTAAAATACCATGTTATCTTATTTTATGGTAGACTGCAATTTAGTTGCAGAAGAATGTCTGAAACAAAGCGGATATGGGTTTTGCGGACCAACAATGAAGAAGATTCAGGTCTGCCCACTATTTGGTCTGATATTCTGGTCACTATTCGGAAGGATATTTATCTGAGTGTATTAGTCACTCCAAGCTGAGT
>ATSW01016792.1:0-25436 GCA_000444245.1 Botryllus schlosseri | reverse complement strand
TATTCAGAATTGAAAATATAGGGTAAATATAGCTCCTTTGACGAAATAGGGTTTCAACCCCTGTCATATATATGGACCAAAAAAATCTTTAACCAGGACTACATCGTCATGCAGCATTTTTACGGTCGGCGGTCATCATCATCAGAACATTCATCCCGTACCAATGATCTATATCCACGCACTATAGCTGTTGAACCAACTGTTTCGAGGGTTCTAACCATCCCATATCGTATACGTCGGCTATATCGGGTGGTAATCGTCGTCCGTAGGCTCATACAACATGTTTTTTGGTAAATATTTACACAATTATGGCATAATTATACAACTTGAAGAAAAAAAAACAAGTTTTTTTAAAAACGCCTTTGTTTCAAACATGTTTTAAACAAAATGTTTTGAACAACCATTTGTTTTAAAAGCAACCCTACTAAGAACCCTATAAGGGGCCTAGTTGGAATCCGCTAATCTAGACCTTGAACAATTCAAAAGCTTCTTTGCTGGAATAGTTACTAACTAAATGGCCAGTTGTTGCACGGAAGGCGAGAAATTTCCAGAAATAATCAGACACGTGGGAAATCTTAACCGCGGTCAATTTGATGATGCTATGAATATATTTAGTTGGCATCGCATAAACACAGCATGTTTCACGTCAGCAAAACAAATGTTGCCTTTATGACGGAGTGCTGCAAAGTTTACGAATGCATGTCAATTATGTAATTAATAGCACGATATCATTTCATTTCCTTTGCAAAGTTTAACCTTCTAGTTAGCGTAAGATATCTCGACCTAAAAATAAATAACTATGACGTCTTATTCCGAATTCTCTGGAATCGATGAACATATAATCGCTTACGGCCTTTTTGTTGTCTGTGAGACGTTTGACGTAAAGGATCCCTTTATTCCTATACCTGTATCAAGTTTGCAGATGAGATCACCCTGTAATGTTTCAAGATACAGGGGGATGTATTTCATGAAGAATTTGCGGTCAGTCCGCAGTGAGACATAAACGGTCTGCAATTTGCAACACGCACATCAATTTTGACAGTTTGCAATCACTCATGCATTTCCTTCCTCGAGGCGTATTCAGTTAATGTATTCGTTCCTCAGTAACACGAAAACGGGATCCTTCTAAAATTTACTGCAAGTCGCATTCATGAGGCTATATTAAACGTACAGAATCTTGATGAGATGACTGAAATATACTGATAATTTGTTGGCCCAATTCGACGACGTAGCAGTTCGAAATATTCACTTAAACGTATTCATCAGTTGTCTAGCTTCATTGCAGATCTTTCAGCCAGTTTCAAATATTATCATATATTACAATATGAATACCAACCTATTTGTACATTAAGCTGATTGGATCAAATCAATAAAATACAAACAGAACACGACAAATGAATCGGTTATGTTATGAAAGGAGACCGCGATACTACTATATCATCATAAATTCCAAACATATCAATTGATGGTATCTGGGACATATTATAGACGCTTGGTCATACCGTTAAACGGGTGTATATTGAATATAAAATGGCAGGCGGGTCACAGACGTCGCAGTCATTCAATTGATGCATACCACGTGAATATCTCGGATGCTCTTTTGTAGATCAAGAGTTTCGGCTTCGCCTACTCCATATAGTCGATTCTTCCGTTCATGCCTACATGTTGTTGTTACTACATACGAGCTCAAATGGTGAAAATGAATCCGGCATATTTACCTAACAATTTTCCCATTGCCATAAATAGTAATTATTAAAACCGCAAGCCTCTATACGCATTTGATTAGTAGATTACTGGTCACAGCCAAGCGCTAACCTTTAATTATCAATTTATCAAGCACGAATGGCCACCGGTGAAAATAAGGAGAAACCAGAAATGGTCAAAGAATTCATCGTTGGCATGCTCGGGCATACTAAAAGAAGTAGCTATATCGAATTAAGTAAAAAAGTAAGTGTTATATATCCAGTTTTGCCTAAACAATAATGAGGAGTATAGAAGTAGATCATCATAACCATGTGAGTAAGTCCGTGTAAGCAAAACCGACTTGAGTACTCCGAAAAAGTGAAAGTACATTGATCGTCATTGATCAGACCATGACCTCGTTGTGTAGCCAATAATGGGTCCATTCTGTATACAGTATAGGGATGGTGCGAACGCCTGAAAGGTTCAGGTTCGCGTGTGAACGCGAACGGGGGCCTATGACGTCATATTGCTAATTCCAACCCTACATTTCAGTGAAGGGATATATTAATGTACATTGTACACACGATACCTAGCGACGACTCAGGCCACATTATGTGACAATGCTGAGTTACATGCTAGCTTTTTAAGCGCCACCAAATGTAACAACTATAATAATCTCGTAAAATCGTCAAATCGAGATGGATCCCGCACGCCTGCCAGATTTTTTACATTAGACAAATATGTGTTCTTAATATCAATTTCATTGATCGGTTGAATAAGCATCATTCGTTGACTACCTACAATCTACATGTTCTTAATGATGTGTGATGGCGGGTCAAGCTCACAACAGAGAGCCACGAAATATTCATAAACGGAAATCTGAATATTTCGAGCAAACTTTTCTGACAAAGCAAGTAAAATTTTTGAGATTGGCAAGGTGCATGCTCGCTGAGCGTTGATTTTTTGCTGCCAGCGTGATTCATAGAGTGATCCGAAGTGGAAAGGCAAAGAATTTCAACCAAAGATGTGAAAAATTGTGATATGTGAAAAAGGTTCTCAGTGCAGAACCTATAATACCAAGGTCCGTTTGTGGATGTGAGCTCTAAATGTCTGAGGTCCACACACAGAACGCGAACGTGAACCTCACGCTCATACCGTCCATATATCGGCAATCGACATGCTGGAGAGTCAGGACAGCTTATCCTAAGTAGCCTATTTAGAAACAGTGGAACTTAACTTAAGAAAGGTCGGGTAGTTATAGAAAATATTGCCTCCTCAAGTGTCATATAATCACACAAATGTCAGGAAGACTAAGAATGTTTAGTCTGCGATATGCATTCGGACCGGCCGCTACATTGATGACGCAGCTGCTGAGATTTTGAATGTCAAATTTTGTCCTTTACCATACCGCGTCTGCGTCACGAGATGCATCGAAAAGATAACGCTCGAATGAGACACGGTGCGGCTATACGCGCCAAACTTACAATTACAAACACAAAAATTAGTATATATAAGACTGAGTATGGTGGGTTGCAATCAAATACGAAATAGCAACGAATACGAAGAGGGATCTCAGCTCTATTCTCAGCCCCCGATATATATTATGTAAGTTGCGAAGTCGGCTAAGAGTTGCTCTCCTCGTGCGTTGTGTTTAATAAGGAAATATATTTTTTAAATTTTTACAGCCTGTAAACGAGCAATTCATATCTAATCAGACAACAGAACATAGAAAATATAATGATATCAATCCGCTTGGTATTCGCTTTCCTTGCTACCTTGCTCACGACTTCAACAGGTTTGTACTGAATGTGACATTCATGTATAAATATACCACCATTAAACTTATTACGCTGGTTCTATAATACAGCCTTGAGATGCTGGCGGTGCAGAAACGCCCGGTCTGCCGCGCAATGCATCGAATTCGGACGCATGCAGGTTTGTAAGAAAACACAGAATGTATGCCAGACTGAGCTGCGCTTTTCAAACGGATGGGGAAGCACGCCTACTATCAGAACAAGCTGCAAAGAGAGTCATGCTTGTGGAAACAACTATATACAAGTATGAATTACCTGAATAACTTCTGGTCACAGATTATAAATATGAGTGTTCATTGCCTTTCAGAATCCAAGAAGCGCATGGTTGCCTTCTCAATGTAACAATGGCATCGACAACTCCGTATGCCGGTGCTGCTGTAATACAATCAACTGTAACCAGAATGAATTGTTGTGCGAAACAAGTACGTTTCTGTACTATCGATATAGTTTTATAGTTTCGCGAGATTTCCCTTCCGGAATACATTTATCATACGTGCTTTTCTTTGCAGTGTTCGCGAATGTCACAAGTCCACCAAGTTCAGGTGAGTGAATGAAACTATCCTGAAAATTATACATGGACTAAATTTACCATTATCTATATCAACAGCAAAGTGTGTCGGGCGCCCCAAAGTGCCCGTAAATGGAAGAGCGTATTGCCAAAAAAGCAGATACGTTGGAAGCACGTGCAAATATTTTTGTAAACGGGGTTACGTATTAGTCGGAAACACTCAGGCTCTATGCAGAAGATTTGATGACACTGCGATGTGGACTGGGGCGCTACCCATTTGTCGTAAATTGCGTAAGTCACTGAAATTATAATTGAAAGTACAATCAAGAAACTGATATCAAATATTTTGACAGCCATGTGCCAACGCGTTCATGCACCCAAAGACGGAAGAGTTAAATGTTTTGGAGACGACAGAGTCGGTGCATATTGCATATTCTCATGCAACGAACGCCATGAACTTGCTGGTCCGTCTTCAGTCTCGTGCATTAACACAAAATCCGGACCGCAATGGAACGACAAACCCCCTACCTGTCCAAGTATGTTGAAATTGCTTTATATCCGATCTTATGGATGATTTAAAAGTTTCTTCGCTCATGCTACAGCTGCTAAATGTGATGATGTTGGCGAGCTCAAACATGGAGACGTAAATTGTACGACTGATAACAACGCGTTAGGAACGGTATGCAAATTTGATTGCGAAAGAAGCGGACTGTATCTTACACCTATTGACACCGATCGCACTCGATGTGTTTGGAGACAGGGAAGAGCTCAGTGGAGTCAGAGGAAGCCTTGCTGTAGCGGTCAGTATTGCTGAGACTGAAGATAAGCTGAAGGGTCAATAATATCATTTTTTATTGATAGGTGTTGTATGTCCGCCTACGGCGAAGAAAGACATCGTCATCGCCATTGATTCGTCTGGCTCTATCAAGAGTGAAGAATGGGTCTTAATGAAGAGATTTGTGATTCGTGTCTTAAGGTGAAGGCAATTTCCAATCTAGTACATGTTACCAGGAATAGCAACGCTGTATATTTATGAAATTTATAATGATTTACGATGGCAATGATCTAATCTCAATGATCCTAATTAAACAAACAAAGTTAGCTATAAACCAATCACGATAATTTCACGGATGGGTATAGGTATTTATATTTACCACCGGTCAATGTGTTATTAGTTGTAGAAATTAGTCAATTTCATTGAAGTAGCCTCGTGAAAACGATGGTGGTATAATTTGCAAATCAAATCCTTTTCACGCTGATATCATCGACCACAAAGAGGAAATAAACTGACAAGCTTGTCGGTCGAGCCATGGCTGACTTCACAACATCACAACGAAGCTTGTGACTTCACAATGCATTATAATATTTGCTTTTATCCTCAACCAGGATAACTACGAATTGCACTCTTATCAAATGCATACATTAATTACCTCGAGTAGAAGCGTCCTCTATCTTGCAATACAGTTTGTTTCTTTTCATGTTTACAGGCGATTCCACATATCCCCCAACAACGTACAGATAGCAATGTACCGCTTCAACAGAGAGATCGATACCGATTCCCAAATTCTTTTTGGCGACCACGAGAACATAGATACTCTGACGGCTGCTATTGAGAGTATGCCGAAAAATGGCGGAGGTGAGCTCAACATCCCTGCGACTGGTGTATGCTGTTGCTAAGATTTGCTACAGATTTGTCTGTCGCTTTCAGGAACCCACATCGGTCAGGCTCTACGTTACGCTCATGACTACGTCTTCAAACAGAACAATCGTCCAGGCGTGAGTGACATGCTGTGGATATTAACTGATGGAAAATCAAACGACGAAATCAAACGCGCAGCAAAACAGCTCAGAGGAAGTGGTGTTGATGTAAGTTCATGATAGCTTTGTTACACGCTTTCTTGTCGGAGAAACTGGGCGTAAGTGCCATGCACGAATTTTGTATCGGGCTCGAGTGTTATCGTGCGCTAACGATGAGATATAGTTGTCTGCATAGCAGACTTGGACAGCAAGATAATTCTGGCTGTATTATAATCAGACTAATTCGATCGAACTCCCGGTAATCTAATTCTAATCTAATTTGGAAAACCTGGAAATTTTCCAGTCGAGCCCAACTCTGCTGTAGAGGCTACTAGGTGTTGTTCACATACAAGCTGTTTAGTGCCCACCGCCCATTCCACATTCCCTCCCCTATGTAACGCCACATCAGCCTAATATACGTTTCCGTCTCAGATTATCGCCCTCGGTATTTCGAGAAAGGATCACCGTTCGTTCATGCAGCAGCTGATGGATATTACCGGTAACAGAAAACTCATCATGCAAGTTAGCGACGTTATCAACAGTTTTGAAGACGATCTCGTTCAATTAGCTACCAGCAAAATATGCGAAATCAACTGCTCGGCGTAAACGTTTTGAAGATGCAATATATTTTTTCGTTGCTGTGTTTTTGTGATTGCTGAATCGATGTATAATTCAAAATGCATCAATAACACTGTTTATTTGGGTGCATTGTATAAATGTTTGTTTACGGTTTCTCTTTAAAGTTTTCTATTAACCTTTTTTACAACCAAATCATGTAAAGACAGTGTAGGCCTACCTGTTAGATGCGGGTGTGATCAGACTAATTGACCTCTAACGTTGTATCGATCTTTCCTATATTCGATACCGAATACTGTGTATGCGCTGTTTTTCTGTATCATTCATCATTCATGCTGTCTATTTGTTACGCGTTTCGAATGGACGTAAATAAAGACTATCTCTCTTTATCTCTCGCTTTACGAATTGCAATTTCGTAGCAATGTAAATTGATCACAACTATTATAGAGCGGCGGCGACATATCGGTTTGGTTTGCACCGGCAACTATATTTGGACACTTTACTTAGAGATAGATGCTTTGGACGATATTCCATACGTCAGCTATACGATGTGGAGAAGTGTGCAATACACTGGCAGAGGTTTTATTCACGCAAACAAGTGACCCCCAATGCAGATAGCAAAGCTAGACTGAAAAATTTATCCGTTAATTATTCCTCGCATGTCAAAGGATTGTTTATCATCATGCGTAATTAGTAGGGCAAGTTTTTGTTGCACTAAAATCGCGAAAAAGTTGCAGTTATTTTGACAAAAGTTGCAGTAAAAAGTTGCTTTTATAATTTTTGTTGAATTAATAGGATATCAGATACTCGAAAGGTACTGTTGTGTAACCTAGATCTTACAGAGCTGTCAAATTTGTTACTTTGCCATTTCACGGACAGTCTAGCGAGACCGCCAAAAATTAAATTTTATCCCGGTACACGGCAAGAAAATTACGCAGTGAGGGGACAATTTTCCCAAAAAAAGTCAAACAGCATAGCGTATCCCCCTCTCCCTAAAACAAGTCAAATAACTCACCCCACGCCTCCTAGATCTGCAAGCTGGACCCGAGGCGTTGCAGAACACACTCACTCTTGGCGACTTAAACAAAATCAATAGCCTGAATAAGGTGAACCAGTGAAAATGTAATTTTCGGCGGGCTTGACTGGGCGTTCTTGAAATAGGGAACTATATCTCAAATTTGAGCGACAGAATTACTAAAGCAATCTACTAACATATTGTTCGGGTACGGTCGAGCTTGGCAGAGGTAGTTGAACCTCTTGCTTGCAAGTCATTGTGTCATAGACAACACAGTGAGATGCAGCTAACCCATCATATAGTTCTTTGTTATGCAAATCAAAGATAATGGAACCATACTAAAAATAGTTTATAGCATGTTTTTAAATCACTCCTTTACATTTTGACGCAATATTTGATAAAAGTTGCAGTAAAAATTGGTTGTGAAAAATGGAGAAAAGTTGCAAAAAGTTGCAAAAACTTGCCCTAGTAATTGGGTAAAAAAAACTTGATATATCGCCGACACCCTTGTGGATTCCAATGAACACGCAGAACAAAGTGGAACGACTAGAAAATGATCAGCTTTTCCGAATTAGATTAGAATTAGAATTGTTGAATTCGCGAAAACTTGTAAACTGGATCAAGTTCGGTTTATATCAAGTCAGGGCTCAATCTCATAATCATGAGAATAACAAATGTCTGTACAGCAAGATTTGCTCGTTTCGCACTGTATACTGTTCTCCTGCAGCATTTTCAGGAAAAGCAGAAATTAGATTAGAATTAAAATTAGAGCGTAGATCGGAATTAGATTAACGGAAATTAGCTGTAATCAGTCTAATTAGCCAATTAGAATTATCCAGTTGTCCAAATCTGCCCCCGGGACGCCCAGCGCCGGGCCAGGCCTGAGACAATTCTTTAGAATGTTGCCTGCTAGGAAAATTAACTGGATGACCTAATTATCTACGGTTATATACGGTATAACTATGGTAGAATTTTTCGAAAATAACTCAGATATGATAAAATCCCAATAACACTCGATTCTATTCACGAAAAACGTATCAAGCGCACTGTAAAAAATCTGGTAGATTTACTGGGAAATCTCTGTAAATTTTTCCACGAATTACCGGTCGCAGCCAATTACTGTGCGTAGCTTGTCATTTTACATTTTGATATGTAATATTACCTTAATATAGCTGTAAAGTAAGTTACCAGAATTTCTTCGCAAAATTACTGACAGTTACTCGTTACTGCAGTTTACCGGGCTATTGGCAAAATTGATTAGCTTCAAAATCGCTGCAGCCAATGTATACGTAGAACTGAATGTTACTGATATATCATTCTAGAGGTGATTTGACCTGATTGAACCTCGTTTGCGAGACTGGGGTCTGTCATACCGAAATTGTTGGCCCTTGTATCAATTTAAGCTTAGTAGGTTACAAGAAATAACTGACAATCGTAGCTAATGTGGTACACCGTAGCCATATTATATTATAAGGCAATGGCTGTACACGGCCAGTCTCGCTGGTTACATTCGTTGTCACAGATAAGGCTGATAAGTTAGAAAATTAGTTCAGGATGTATAATACTGCTCGGGGAAACTAGAAATATCAGCACCGCATGCTTAGCTGACCATTTGTTAATGGCGGACAAGGCGACCTGTAATAGGTTACATTAGGTGACGGCTTTTTCTGAGATTCGTAGTAAACAACCAACGCACAACTGTGACATCACAAGCAGCGTCTGATTAGGTAAGTACAGTAAGTAGTGAACAACACATGGAATATATATCAATTTATACGAAATTAGATGAAAAAAGGGACTATATGCAATGATAAATGTTTCTGTATGGAAAAAACGACCCAGATCAAACATTATAACGTGGCCAGTAAATATTATTGGTGTCATGTGTCAGCGGATGAATACCATTTATTTCGAAATCGTTCGAGTGTCGTCTGGCCAGTCGCCATTAGTGAGATTTGAGCAAAGGGTGGAGCGAAGCTTGTTGTGCTTGAAGAAAGTGGACACGATCGTTGAAGATTCCTAGGAATGCTGAATGGAATACGCATCTTAAAAGGTAATACAGTACTACATAGTATTTGTTACCGTGAATATCTGACTCTGCACACCAGCCCTCGATGACTTGGATTTCATGATTGATATATTTCATTCGCCACATTCTCTGTTCTATTTTGGGATATTTGTCGACTTATATAGTGACCACATACTCCGCTGCGGAGGAGTTGAAACTGTTGGCTTGGTAATGTCATTTTCGGGCCATAGCATAGATATGTTTTCATCCACTGCTGGATTTGTTTGCCACACATGCCACCTTAAATTAGGAACCTTTTGCTTCAATTACAGAGATAAAGTCATGAATCTCTGCTATGTCATGTAAAAGGCGGAGCCGTCATCACACAATGTGCCAGTACCGGTACTTCAAACCATGTTATATTTTTGTTAGCCTATTTGTCTTAGTCTTTATAATGTCATGTCTACTGTCCAGGTTAGGAACTTTGCTTTATATAGCGACTTACGCATGAATTCTTTTTAGTGGAACTGCAAGATATTACTTACACAGAAGGAATGAGAACGAGAAAAAGAAACAATTGGAAGTTTGGCCGGTGTTGGAATTAATTCACGTTTTCTTGAGACCACTCGTGTTACTGCATGTCTCCTAAAGAAGAATTAGACCTCCAGCAGCAATATTTTTCCATCGATAACCACTTCATCGTGATATCATGAATGAATATACAGTTTGTTCCAATGTCGTTTTTGAGATGTGAAGAAAATGTTGCGATATTTTTGCATCGGGTTGCTTTGCGATGGGTATGGATGTACGTGAATTTACAAGCTGGTATGTAATCCTGATTTACAGGGACAGCATATAGGTAGGTAGGCAGGCGGTAAAATGGCAGTCTCGATCGCAAATCTACAGGAGAACATGTAGATTAGATATACCGGAGGTGACTGTAACATTTCAGTCTGGCGTGTAAAGTGAGATTACCGGACGAGTGAAAGTTAAGTTTACATTGACTAACGGTAATGTTAGATTACCACGAAATGTCTGGCTACCGTGCTTCCAAACATTTCGCGATAAATCGAGGTTTTTATTTTTTACAGTGTGGAAGTAATGGCCTAATTATATTAACTTTGAATGGTATAGCGCAGGTGACATTATGTGAAGTGTGCTAAACCACTTCGAATATACCTTGAAAATACACGGAATGCTAGTTATTATTATAGGTGGTTAAAGTAAGTCTTGGGATCAAGTCCCTACATTCGAGTCAAAAGTCATATCTTATGGCACATGTTGACTCGAGTCAAGTCAGGTCACAAACCAGGTAAAGTTAAACTTTCAAAGTACGAGGCATGATTCAAAGTCATTGCTCTTTGCGAGATATTTGACGAATGCATTGAGTTCTGAATCGAGTAACGAATCAGTAGAGTAAATTATAAATCGAAAGGGCTCTGAATCGCTTACGTAGTATTACTATATGTCCTCCTTAAGGAGGATTTGTCCTTCCTTTTCAGGAAATCGAAAATGTCCTCTGAGGACACCTAAATATCCTCCTTTAGGGATATTCGTCCTCCTTAATTGCTTTGACATTCAGGCCACTGAACAGGCACAACTAAAAAACGTCATAAATTACGCGAAATCTGTAATGTGGATGTTCGAGCGGATTTTTCGGGAGTGTCGTAGTGAAACAATAAGCTTTAATTTAGTGAACACAAAAGGATTTCCAAGACATTTTGAAATCAGCATTGTTCTAGTTCGGTAACCTAACTTTTTGTAATTTGTAGGAAATGTCCTGCTCTCCGTATCCCAAAATATGGTAACCCTAGCTTACGTGTATGTGGAACTACTAAACAACGTGGGTTACTGTATATACCATGGGTGGGCAATTATTTTCATCCGCGGGCCAAATGAGATGTAAAAATACGTTGGCGGGCCGAGTGAAATTTTTTAGCAATTTTCTCCAACGTGTTTTAATTTTATTTCTAATTTACACTGTTATTAAATGCTGCTCCGTGAATGTGTTGATGTTATGTAGGCTAATGAGAAAGTGACAGTTATTTAAGAAAATAGCTGTTTGCTCTCATAATTCGAAACAATGTTAACTTGATATATTTCTAACTCTCTTTGTACCCGTATCCACGTTATACGATTAAGACTCTAAAACAGTGGTTTTCAAACTTTTTTAGGCACGCCTCTCTTTATGATAGAGAAGAATGTCGCGCCCCTGATCATGACAGCACAATATCATAAAAAAGTGCAGCCAGAATGCTAGCTATCCCAACGGATAGTTGGATGGCATGGAAGGTTATGGCTGTTGATGAGACAATTCTGATATATAAAGTCGGACAAAACACAGAGTAACAAGTATAATCTGAGGGTGGATCGCGCGGATCGCAAAAAAAAATCGTTAGACTGCGGCTCCGCCCCCCTTCAGATGCTTTCACGCCCCCCACTTCTGAAACCACTGCACTGAAATTTATATGCGATAGTACAAAGCTTAATGTCTTGGTCGCTTCCTTCCGAGCAGTGTACAGCTTAGATAGTCTTGATGTTAAGCGAAGGTTGCAGTTTTTCTGAAATTCGCCTTCCCTTTACCGAGTGTTTCGTTTTTTTTTGTAATAAGACCCATATTAATTAAAATCCTTAATCTCGGCAAAAACTAAAAGAACGGGTTTACCCCTGACTCCAGTATGCAAATATTTAGTTCTCTAAACCTTCTTTGAATTTCAGTTTTAGGTTTTCTTTTTTTGACATGCACGTTCATCCATTATGGGTGATAGATATGACGAGTCATATAGTAATCGCGAGCACTGATTGAATTGTTTTAGGGATTTGGAAACGTATCACGTAGCAATTTGAAACACATAACGTATACAGCTAAATGCGACAATGGCAACAAAGAAGATTTGAACTTAACTATACGGAAAGAGTGATTTCTTGTGACTTTATTTGCTACTCATACTTGGTCACATTGCCTTTATTTTGAATCCGGATTACGCATGCGAGGTACGTGGGCAGCGTAATCGTGACAAATTAATGGATAGGCTTCAAAGTAAACGAATTTCCTGCTCAGTTGATGTTTTACTCATTCAAAAAGAAAGTTTTATGCTTTGAATTCCAAATGACCTTTCGCGGGCCGCACAGAAAAGCTTCGCGGGCCGCACTTTGCCCAGGTCTGGTATATACCCTCAGTCTAGTATGATACAAAACTTCATAAAGTTGATACAAACTGATATGATGCTGTACACACCCCACATACATATCGATAAGATACAGTTTAACCCTGCACCAATTGTTGACTAGTAGGCCTAATGTAAACGAATAAATTCTCTCCGTTCGGTACGAATCATAACAAGAGGTTCGGTAATTATTGTGAACAGTCTATAGTTCTACGTGATTACTCTGAAAATGTAGAGGTATTTCGTTACTAACCATACCTATTCTGAGATATAAAACTTACCGGCCACTTTCATTATTCCCATCAGGCAGATCGGCATCCAGCACAGGAAGTCAGAAAACACAATTCTTGTCAGTTTACGCTGCATCGTTTTGTTCTGACGTGCTCGCTTTTCCTGCAGTGCGCTCTGTGGTTCCACGACTACCCGCAAATTGACAGCGTGGCTGAAAATAGGTATCGTGATGGAACTGCAGGATAATTCTTATGCTAGCGGCCGAAGTCGGTATTTATTACAGCTTGTATCCCATCTAAGCGTATACCTAACATATTCCAACTGTTCGGCTGAAATCAGGTTATGTGATGTGTCATAATTCTCTAACAAACTATATAGCCTACAACGTAGGAAAGTGGGATAACAAATGGATCTAATTATAAAATATCAGTCATTTCAGGTCGACAATTTGCGGCGAGTTCAGAGTGGCAACGCTTTTTTCATTTTTGTTATTGTCAGAAGTAGTCAGTACCAGAGTTGGATCAATTACAATATTTTAATTCAAATACAATTACAATTACAATTACTTCCTTGCATGTTTCAATTACATTACAATTATAATTACTCAATGCTAAAAATATCAAATTACAATTACAATTACTGTAATGAATTACAATTATAATTACAATTACAATTACTTTTAAACAGTTAATTGATTCAGTAAAGAGGCGTTCTTTGACAACCGTAGCGACGTAATTAGCAACAATCTCAAGCTATTCATGTTTCATTCCTGATAGGTAGAATCCCTTTTAATTAAAAACAAACTCGAACGTATTCGAACTATTCCTAATCATGAGTACTGAAAACTACAAGCACAAAAAATGTTTCTAGCGACTGTTAAGAACCAAAGGTTTGAGGGACTAACAGGGCATAGGCTACAGGACAGTCAATGAAATGTAATCAAACGATTAGGCTACTCAAAGCTGAGTCAGGATAATGAAATGTAATTGGTAAGGCGTCAGCGATAAGGATGATACCGATAAGGTGCGTAAAATTAAAATAAATGTAAAAGGAAAGAACCTCCTGATAACTAAGAATTACAATATTTTAGTTCGCATTTTCATTTTCACTTGCCCAGAAACTGTTAGATTGCATTTGATGAACATTAGGGTGCGAGAAGTTTCTGGCCCAAGTAAATTTGGCCATGATTGGAGGTAAAATTTGGATAACATCTCTAAAAATGCGTGATCAAGCTTGATGAAGCATTGGTTGAAAACTTGAATTTTTTTTGCTATTGATGCAACAAGCCTCTAGTGGTCAGAGATTAAAAATAACTTTGACCGTGGTGTAGGAAATGGTTCAGCACAGGTTTCAGAAAAGTTTATTTGCTGTTCATCCATTTTTGAAATATTAGGATTTAGTTTAGCCCACTGGTTCTCTAACTTTTTAGACACGCCCCTTTATGACAGTGAATATTTCGCGCCCCCCTTATCGCCATAGCACACAATGAAACCATAAAGTTAGCAATCCTTACATATAGTTTGATGGTATGGAAGGTTATGACTGTTGATGAGAGAATTCTCCAACACGAAATTCAGACTCTACAACAATAAGCAATAACCATAAAACAGAGGTTGGGCGCGGAAAAGATTTCAGTTCACATGAGCGTCACGCCCCGTTCAGATGCTTTCACGCCGCCCAAGGGGGCACGCCCCCAGTTTGAGAACCCCTGGTTTAGCCTATATTGTACTTCACAAAGTTTTCTGTTGCTACTGAAGTATGGGAAACAGTTTACCGTGACTGAATTATCTAGTTATAACGCATCACGCATAGAAAACCGATGTAAATAGGCTAATTATTACATGTGGTGACTGTTCACTAAGGCCTTAAGGCCCCTCGCGGTCATCCTGGTTCGTACCGGATTTTCACTGGTGCGACGAATAAATGATTGATTAAATTACTATTTTATGTTGTGATTGTCATTTTTCCATGAAAATGTAATTGAGATTGTAATTGAGCAAATTTTTGATCAAATTACAATTACAATTACACAAAATAGAAATGCTTCAATTACAATTACAATTACATGAAAAAATGTAATTAATTACATTCAGCTCATTACAAATTACAATTGATTCAACTCTGGTCAGTACCGACGTATCGTACTTTTTATTCGAGAACTGAAATATGTTTAGCAAATTTTTGCATGACTTACTCAGTTGGCAATGTTTTTAGACTACTACCCCTTTTAATTTGAAGTTTTTTGTGTCAAACTACTTACTCTTTGCACTTTTTAGTGAAGTTTACGTAGCCTCTTTCGGATAACTTTCCATCGCAGTTATTGATGTCTTTGTCCTAATAGGCGGAAAATAGCCCATGTGTCACGATAACTGAGGATATATTCGTAACCTCCGCTATTTGAACGGTTTTTAGTCATTTTGCGTTTCTCACAAAAATACATGTTCTTACGTGTTACTGTGGATTATACTACTACGCTATCCCACCGCGATTTCTTTCATGCTAGCGGCAATGTTTGG
Organism: Botryllus schlosseri; assembly: GCA_000444245.1. NCBI lineage: Eukaryota > Metazoa > Chordata > Ascidiacea > Stolidobranchia > Styelidae > Botryllus > Botryllus schlosseri. Next base: position 10,121 of record ATSW01016792.1, on the reverse strand, counting down.
AGTGCAATTATATAGCGCGTAAGCATAATGCATGGGTGCAGGCGCTCAAATAGGTTTCGCCTACTTCCAATACACCACGTTACTACTTCCAATTTTACTTAATAGTTTTCCGGGTAGACTACTTACTTTATAGCAATGATTATCAAACTTTATAGACATGCCCCCCTCCTTGATGATAGAGAAAAAATTGCTGTGGACTAGGAACTTGAGATAAATCACGAGAGCGCGATTTTGATTGACTGTATTGCCAAAAATAATCATGTGCAATAGAAGCTCGTTGCAAAGGGGTGGGCAATTATTGTTCTCCGCGGGCCAAGTACAAAGCAGAAAATACGTTCGGTTCAACTCACGTTATGCCATGATGCTGAAGTACATGGTGACTTTTTAAACGTCTCCTAATGTATAAACTGCGGGGTTAATCAAACGAAATAATATTCATATTAAGTCAAAATCTTCAGTAGCTTTGCTAGAAATTTCGACGAGGACATGCAAAGGACAGGAAAATGCATTCGGCGTCTGACTATTGCTGCATTGATATTGGACAGAGTATAAACGGTTTTCTATACTTGCTACTGATATTACCCCATTACCAATACTTTATACAGTAGCCAATACCCCAATCCCCAATCGCACGGATTTGGTTTTCAAGATACCATAAACATATCAAATCAAGATGGATCCAGTCAGACTTGTACAAACTACTGAATTTTTAAAAAGCGCAACTAGAACTAGAACTAAAACAACTCAATTTTTAAGACTCGCAACTAGAACTAGAACTAGAACTACCCAATTTTCAAATCCTGCAACTAGAACTAGAACTACTCAATTTTCAAAACTCGCAACTAGAACTAGAACTAGAACCAACGAAATTTAAATATCGGCAACTAACTAACTAAAACACAACTAACTACATTTAATTCGCAATCAACTCATTCATTTTTATTTTATTCGAATTCGGCGTTCCAGCCTTCCACATGAGCGTCGGTACAGCGAAATTACTGAAAAATCAGACAGACAGAACTATTCTGTAATCAGTACAGGATAAACTAAACTATTTTCTGCAGCTGTTGCTGATTGCAGCGAATCAACATAAGTCGCGAAAATGTTTTTTTGTTGAGTTTTGCCCTCTTTGGGGAATACAAAATCCCGGCATGCGAGAAAACCCTTTCACTGGGTGCAGATGTCGCAGTCATCGCAAGAAAATCTTTCGCCATGTTTCGTAATTCTGGCAAGTCGGTCATATTCCGCCAACAGTTTAGCACATTCTGACCCAGGGGTAGTCGCTGTTCCCTGGCATACTTTTTCACCTCAGACGGGCCGGATTTAACTTCAAGCGGACGACACTGACTTTGAGGTAGAAAGTTGAAGAGTGAGAGTCTCGGTTTCTTGTGCGTTGGAGAGCCAGTAGGAGACGACCTAGGCAATTTATGCAATTTCCTTTGTAAAGATACCCTGGGCGAATCCAGATCGTCTTCTCTTTGTGCCTGGGCAGTAGGGCTGTTCAAAAATAACTTTTTCCGGATTCCAGCCATTCAGTGATTAAATTGTCAGGTTACCTTAAAAAACGCTGCACACCAAATTTGGTTCAATTCTAACAAGTATTGGGCTCCGCGGATCCAATTAAAATTTTAAATTTATACAGGAAAATTGAAAAAAAAATTTTTCCAAATTTTTCTGTCAACCCCATGAAATTGTTGAGCTGTCTTCAGAGACGATGCAAAAAAAAATTGACTCAATTCCGACTGGTAGAAGTGGAGTTATTGGAGTTTTTCGTTGATAATTCTCCAATTATCCTTGATTGGTGGATAATCCGAGAATTATCAACGAAAAACTCAAATAACTCCGTTTCTACAGGTTGGAATTGACTCAAATTTCATTTGCATGGTCTTTGAAGACATCTCAACATTTTCATGGGGTTGAGAGAAAAATTTGAATTCATTTTTTTTAATTTTACGTAGTAAATTAAAAATTTTAATTGGCTCTGCGGACGCTTAGACATGTTCGAATTGAACCAAATTTGGTGTGCAGCCTTTGTTGTGGCAACCTGACAATTTAATCAGTGAATGGCTGGAATCAGGAAAAAAAAGTTATTTTTGAACAGCCCTACTGGGCAGGCGTGGTCGGCATCATCATCACGAGTCAAATCTCGTAAGTTTAACAGATGCCACAGCTTAATTTCGAGATACTCGCCAGTCGCCAGCGCACAGCAGTAGATCACTAGTTCACATCCCAATTAGTAAACAACCTCAGCGGGACTTGGGAGATCGCGTGTCGCTGCGGACTGTCGATTGTTGTAAATTTACCGAGTTATCAGTGAAATCGGCATAATCAATGTATTAACTATGATCCAACAATGAGCATTTGATCCTTTGTCATGATCACATCAGTAACCCGCAGTAACCTCACTTGTCACGCGACTGACGCGAGGAGAGTTCTCATCACGCAGGACACACGACTGTTTTCTAGTTGTTCGGCAACTAATATTTTTTTTGAAATGCGCGACTAAAACTAGAACTAGAACTACTGAATTTTCAAAATCTGCAACTACAACTACGACTAGAACTACGCAATTTTCAAAACCCGCAACTACAATTAGAACTATAACTAGCCTACTCAAAAAACTGTTAGTTAGTTGACCGTCAACTAACTAAATGTTTAGTTTGTACAAGTCTGGATCCAGCATGTCTGTTAGATCTTTCACGTCAGACAACGATGCATTTTTTTTATATTAATTTCATTGATTGGTTGAATAAGCATCATTCACTGACTACCTACATGTAGCGTGTTTAGCTATTGATGTTGTGTGATTGCGGGCCAAGCTCAGCGCGGCGAGTCCCTCAATATTCACAAACGGATACTTGGATATTTCGGGAAAACTTTTTTAACAATGCAAGTAAAAATTTTGAGATTGGCAATGTGTTGCTCGATAAGTGTTAATTTTTTTATGCTGCCAGCACCATGCATAGAGTGGCCTGAAGTTAAAATGCAAATAATTTTACCCAAAGATGTTATAACGAAGTGAAAATTGTAATCTTTGAAAAAGGATCACAGTGGAGAACCTACCAAGAATCGTTTGTGAACGTGAACCTCCAAATTTATGAGGTTCACACACAAAACGCGAACGTGAACCACACGTTCACACCATCCCCAATAGCTTTGTTGTTTAGCAAAGCTACCAGCTCTTTAAAAATTATGCTTTCCTTCCCGAGTGCCTGCCTTTATAGTTTTTCAAAAGACCAATCTAAATTATACAGCTTAAACACGGCGAACTGCTCGTTACAAACTGCTGAGAAGACACCACCACTGACTCCAGTAACGTAATATTTAGCGCTCGAAATTTTATTACAATTTCGGCCATCAGCCTCCACCTTTCTTTTCATGGCACGCCCGTTATCCTTCATGAGTGATGATTACTCAATGATTACTCAATCCGAGTGTTGGAGATTGATCTAGGCTCCTTCTCGCCATATCATCCGCGAAAGCGATGTCTTTAAAAAGCCGAGAAGTGGGCCGCGCTACAAGTCGGTAGTAACGGAATCAAAATAAGAAATAGCGGCCTGCGGTGTAAATGACTATGGTAGTCGACAAACACCATGAATGCCACGAACAAACCAAGCTACGCAGGCTAAGTAATCGTGACACCTGAATATACAGGTTGCAAAGCAAACGAAATTCCAGCCTATGGTTTTAGTCCACACATGAATATTCAAAAGTAGATTTTATATTTTGAATTCAAAGCAACTTTTCGCGGGCCGCTTAGAATCGCTCCGCGGGCCGTACTTTGCCCAGGTCTAGCGCAGCATATAGATATTGTAGCGATTTTGGTGTCTAATCATTTCTATTTACCCACTAGATCTCAGCGCAAACGTGCCTGACCATAAGCTATAAGTAAAAAACCAATGGCACAGGCCGCGTGCCATTGAAACTTGGCTTATTTTCATGGGACAAACGAATTTACGATGTCATTAGTCATTACTCATTACTCATTAGTCGCGACTATGGACGATGCATTTTCGATTGACAATACTAAAAGTATATGCGGCACTACTAAAAGTATATGCGGCACTGAGACAATGTCCACTTTTGAAGCAATAACTTCCTTGAGTAACTTTCTCGTTTTCATTCTCTAAATACAATCTAATTAGGTTTGACATGTCTTGGCAATCGTTAGTTCTACTTGTTATTGAGTACAACTTAACGTTGTAATATTTTTACATTTTCTTGGCTAACAACAATGACTACGATTAACAACTCTGAGTATTCATACTTACTTGTACAAAATAATATAAGAGAAAAGCATGAAGAGGAAGGCAATGAAGTTGACAAGCAGAAGGAAGACTGTGTATCCCCACGCTGTATCGACTTCCGGGTCGGGAAAGAAAGTCGGAAGGCAGACGGCGTGACTTGAGTAATATCCAAACTTGTAAGTGATGGATATGTTCGGGTTTACGTCGTTGACTAGATTCGCCAATTTTCCCCAGTTAGTCGTTCCGCTGAAAGGCGTTGCAGCGGCGGAGTCATTGCATGTGAACAAGGAATTATAGTAAGATACATACGCTAGTCGGCTTGTGCCATACTTATTCCCATGCTGGTGCATTAACCCGAGAATAGTAACCATATATGTAGTTTCATTATTGTTGATTGCTTTGAAAATCCGATTCTCGGTGAACCTGAAAAAATGCGACTTAATAAATCACAATGATACTTGAATGCCAGCGATTTCGGAAACCAATATGCTTGTGGTTTGCGATCTATAACTATGATTATTCGTTTTAGACTGCTTAATGGTTGTTTAGCTGCAAAGGATGCTCATATCTCGAATTTAAACACTTCAGTTATAGTTACGGTACAATGTACCTTCAGTATCGTTGAATTTCCTTTTACTACGATTGCACCACTATAAAGGTTCTCAAGCACATTTTGATTACGATTTTGTGGCGGCTGGTTGGAACTTCTGCGACAACATGAAGAGGTAGTTCGTTGAATAATATTAGAAAGTGAGAGGATTGTTAAAACTGTTTCAAATAAGAACGTTGCAGTGATTTGTCAACTAGGCATTCTTGTGGAAACATGTGTTGCGGAACTGCATGATAACAATATGACACCAAGGGAATTTTGAATCGGGATCGTCCAGTTTCAAGAATTTAATTGAGCAGGGAACATAGCTGTTACTAATGCGTACTGTTTATATGTAATTGGCCTACATACTATTTAAGGTATCTATGACGTATTCATTGAATATGCAATCATAGTGTCCTATATGGTGTCGACACAGGCAAATCTCACGCCTCAGTGAAATTGTATCACGTCACAATTTCCATTTGGCTACAGGCAATTTGACGGTCATTTTTGATCGGCTTGCCGAGCATTAAATTTGGTAAAACGGGTATCAATCGAAATCTGACTCTGAACTGGTTACGAAAATATAAATTTTATTCCGCTCGTGGCCCTGGAACTCCCACAATCAGCTTCGAGTTTTTCATTGTTATGGAGATTGGAATTGGGACGCAACAATGCTGCCTGGCTCTTTTTCTCTTGAGCTACTCTCTCGTTTCGCCAGACAGCATTGTTGCGTCTCAATGCCAATCAAGAGCCGTGGTTTCGTGATTACCAGTCTTCTCGCCATTCTATGGGCGGTGGCACTATAGATGACTAACCTACGGATAGATACGTAACACCAGTCGTCACGCTTGCTTGCCCGGAGCGAATTACTGCTCAGCAATCTGAACGCAACATAATTGCTAATCCCATAGCTGACGACCCGCGCGCTCAAATTCAATATAGTTGATCTTATTTGGAAGCTACTGTCGCACTGATTCCGAATATATACATCAAAATATAATCAGGGCAATGGAACCCCCTTGAAATACACCTCAAAGTCTGAAAATCGGCATTGCTCTGAACAATCGCAACCACGCAAGGGCCATTGTTACGGTCATTGTGCTGCGTCGCTGCGATTGTTTAGAACGATGCCGATTTTCAGACTTTGAGGTGTATTTCAAGGGGGTTCCATTGCTCTGATTAGAATTTAATGTATATTTTCGAAATCAGTGCGACGGTACCTTTCAAATAAGATCAACTTTGTTGAATTTGAGCGCGCGGGTCGTCAGCTATAGGATTAGCAATTATGTTGCGTTCAGATTGCTGAACAGTAATTCGCTCCAGGCAAGCAAGCGTGACGACTGGTGTTGCGTATCTATTTATCCGTAGGTTAGTTATCTATAGTGGCACGCCCATTCTTCTGTAGCTACTTTCAAACGCTTTGCACGAAATCTTAACGGCTTTCCTGTGAGCTTCTAATTGGCCCATTGTTGTTTTTTATCCATAACCTATAGAATAAGACTTCATTTTTAAGATTTTCCAAATTATGGACAACCCCAATATCCATTAGGATTTAACGTTGGTAGGCATTCTTAATACATAGACGATACGTAGGTGCTAATGATGAAGGTAAAAGTTAGCACAATGGAAAAGCTCAAGGACTTACTCGATTCTTGTAACGAAATAATCTTCAAACCAGGATAGCAGTGGAACCAGCCCGATCAATATAGCTATGAACCAAGCCATGAGTAACGCGGCCGTTTCTCGATTAATATTTGGCTGCGAGAAGGGTCTGTGTAAATACGTAATGGACGCATGAAGTCATCAAGTTTAGAGTTTGTCATTTTGCATCAAGTGCGGAGACAGATAGGTGACGCCTCACATGTTTCCCACCTAATTAATATTTGAACAGCTTCTTGGAGGTACAGAACTTCAATATACAATTGAATAGTTTATTCATATTGAAATGTACCCGAATATACTTTCGGCTGACACTTGTCAGGGGTAATCGTCAGAAAATACTAGAGAATTCAATAGAACATCGTATATCAACAATCGTAGCACAAAATATGACGGCACCGGCATGAAATGTCGAGTACGAGAGCGTTCAATGTACTACTTTTAGATGATACACGAACTCTTGTTGTTGACACAGCCTTGGCTGGTGTATTTTGATAAAATTCGATCCAAGGCATACAATTGAAAGTGTGAACGACCCTTTCCGAGAATGCGAAATCTGTCGTCTCGATAATATTTCGCACAGCCAGGATTATCCAACAATTGTTTCCCAATTGCAGAATTTGTGGCCTTATTAATAGAGAAAACATGCGGACATCGCGTCAAAAGAGAAAACCAGCGTGTCAGAACTTTCGCAAAGGATTAAGGATCAATCACGCGCGATTCTTGTCCTAATTTGATCTTTAATTTGTGACCAGATGATATTTATATCGTAGTGCCTTTTAAAGTCTAAATTAAACAAAATCGTGGATACTACACAAACAACCGATGCAAATGGGGTCGACATTACCTATGCTGAACATCTTACCGGACGACAGCGCGAACCCTTTGAATCGCAATCAAGACCATGGTAAAGACAGATTGTTCTGACCCGGTTACCAAAATGAATCCGAGTGCTGAGCACGAATAGCTGCCTCTCCATATCCGACTTTGCACAGCGTAGCAATCATCCAGCATCTGAGCTTCTATGCAGATCGACAATGTGTAGATCTGTAACGAATTATCATATTTTGCGAACGAAAACAACTAACGAATATCGCTTGTACCCCAACGACAAAATCAGATAACGACAAACTCAAGATTTGCCGTCTGACGAGTCTCGTGTGATCCGATACACTATTCGGACCAGACGACGGTCGCGTCCTTGACAAACTCCAAATCGTCATCCCGATTACAGTTGAACATCCGAGGATTGCGAATATACCTGCATTACAATAATGAACTGCAGGGAAAATATATACGTACAGTACATTGACGAAAGAGTCAAAAGTTGAGAAAGTGCCCTGATGTTGCTTTACAGTCTCTTTGATTAACAATATGGTTGTATCGAGGAATTCCTTACTGATGATCCACACGAGAGCGAACATCGCTGTGTTTGCTATCATTTCCTTCCCGTCTGAAAAAGTACTATTGAAGCACTCCTTGTGGCATTCGTCATTACCAGATAAGCAATCCTTAATCCCGTCGCATTTCTGGAATAAGACAAAACTATTTTTAAATATAATCAATAGTGTTTTTAGATCAGCGGTTCTCAACCTTTTTTGACACGCGCCCCCTTTGGCGATGGTTAAAAAAATCTGCCTTCTGCTGCCCACCCCTGATATAATAGTATACATAAGATATATCTTACGCCATTTTTGAATCCGCATTACAGTTTTTTAGTCTTTTACATTGCTGACAAATTTGCCCAAACTTGTTTGAAAATAACAAAAAACATTGAAAAGGACATGAATTAATTTCGAGGTAGGTTGCACTGAGACTAATCCTGATGCTGATAGTGACTACAGAGAGCACGGCGTCGTTCTGTCCTGCCATGCGAAATTTGATCAGTTTTGGAAATGAATTAAATTCTGTTGATTTATAGCAATATTGAGGGCGAAACCGGGCAACCTATATTGCATCTAAGTCTGTCTTAGGCAGTGCAGATCGCCAGCTATCAACAACAGCTACCTAGCGCACAGAGATTTAGGATAATGCCTAAGCTATAAAGTAATGAATGACTTGCACGTAGGAATTTCTCTAAATCTTCAAAGAATAACCAAAATTTGCTCAAATGAAGTTCAAGTCAGCCTATACTCCTGTGAGCGCGACTGCTGGAGTTTGAGTTTTTCAAGCTTTCTAGAATACGAATTAAGTTTAATTTTCAATAATCGTATCTTCAGAATGGTTGTGAACACATGTTTAGTCACAATTTATACAGACATTGACAAAATTGACAAAAATTTCTCGCGCCCTCCCTGAAAGCCTCCCGCGCCCCCCAGGTTGAGAACCCCTGTTTTAGATGATACCATACTTGATCAGAATGGAATTCTTGAGCATGTAGCCTATTTGCGACCACACAAAACCGGGCCGTTTCAGGTTAAGACCTGAAATCGAAGACCTAAGATCGAAATCGTTAGCGTTTTACTACACTTGCTATTTTAGGTTGAATGGCATCGTTAGCTTGTTGACGTTCTACTCATATCATCTATCATCATAATCAGCACGTGAACGGTAGGGTAACCCGGCGTGCCAGGCTTATAATTCATATTTGATATTATTTGAACTCTTATCATTGACACTACATTATTAGATTTCGACTATTTGGTCTCATATGCTCGAAGCAAAACCTAGGTTGGAGATCACACATTGTCCTTTTCAGTATACTTCCAGGATCGGTAATGGCGTGTGGAACCGGATGTGAGTATTCCGAAAATCTCTAAACCGATGGTGCAGAAATCAATCACGCTAAAGAACCGTGTGCAGACATGAGACCCGATGGGGCAACAGCATATATACGATACGCTGATTGAATCAGAAACCAGGATGACTGCCGCAAGTTGTTTTACTTGTCTCATGATATCCTTCTGTGGCTTTCACAAGATGGCAAATGAGACAGTTTGCAATTGCACGTTACGATTAGTGGTGCATCGTAAGTCAAACAATATTTTTCAATTGCGTCGCAACGACAAAAGTTATGTGCCACTGCACATGAATTTCATAGTACGTTTATTTGACTTATTCTACGTCAAAAGAAGTAACGATTATTTTTGATTTCCATCCATATCCATCCTGATTTTCATCCGCAGTACAATTTGTTTCATCCGCAGAATTGCGTACCATCTCACCGGTTAAAAAGTCTTGAGTTACAATATCCTTTTCGGTCGAGTGTAGCCATGTTACTAACAGTATTAAAAATGGCGACAGGTCGTCCTACATTGCAATAGGCGGGCAAAAATAATGATTTCGATATATATTCTATCGCAGAGTTACCATATTTTGTAAATCTCAAAAGAGGACACTTTTAAAAAATTTCAGACTTGCAATACCGAAGGCAAATCATGAAAATATGCTAAATTTTTTCGACTTCGTGGTCGCTTGACTAAAAATACGTCAGCTTTCCGGCTCAGCTCCCGAAATAGCCGCCGGAGCGTTACTTCAGTATTGATTTACTGTATCTCAGTCAAAATTTGCCATATATTTGACCAAAATTCTCAAAAAGGAGGACAAAATGTCATAAAGGGGACATTTGAGCGTCCACCGAGGACACTTTCAAAAAAGTAAAAAAGAGGACAAATCTGAGA